>VZRN01006449.1:543625-574052 GCA_013397935.1 Dasyornis broadbenti
TTTTTTTCTTTACAAAACTGGAGTTCTGTTTTTTGCTCCGAGACAAATAATTCTGGTGAAGGTCATGACAGTAGGCCCTGGATAAGTTCCCTCTCTAATGGAAAAAGATACAGCTTTTGTTTTCTTCTTTGTGGTATTTCCTGTGCATCTGAAGCTTTTATACTTTCATTACAGATGAAGGAAGAAAATACATCTCCTTCAGTATTTTTAACTTCAGAACTTTACAGGGATAACACACTCTGAAAATGAGAAACAGAAAGTATTTTATTTCTGTTCTGTCCCATTTGCATTCATTTGTTCAATAATTAATACTACACAAATAATCTTTGTAGTGACTTGAAAGATAACTCAAGGCTGGTTATAGAGGACAAGTTATTAGGGCGATATTGCTTTCTGAAACCCAGAGATCAATGGGTGTCTCAGAGTAAGCATCCAGAAATGTCATGTTCTTAAAACTTTAGGAACTCTTGAAAATCCAGTGAGTAGCTTGCATCAGCCCAGGAAGCAATAAATATGAGCTTCACAAAGAAAATGTACAGTGGTAATGAACAAAAACCTCAAGACATCCCTGGGCAGCCTATAGAGGAATGACATATGGGGCAGTCAAACCAGGCACAAAGCTACTCTTTACATACAGTTCAGAAACGAACAGGGGTTTTCAAAGATGAAGAAATTCAGAACCACAAACCTGACACAGAAATGAAACTGAGACCAGTGCTTGTGTGTCAACTCATTACAGACTTGCTGCATTTCCTCATCAAAAAGCAAATATCTGATTACTAAGGGTTTTCTAAATCTCCAAGCTTATAGAACAGATTTGTTGACTCAAACAAGGACTACAAATGCAGCTTCACTAAATTTTGTGGGGAAAACATAGACGATCATACAAGAGAATTTCACAATCACTCTCTGGTGTAATTGTCACAATTAGCTCAATGATTGCACAAAATAACAAAAACAATAAGATAGAAACATATTAAGCATAACTCGGTGAAAATGCAACTGAGCAATTTTTTTCAGACGCCAATAGTGTATCAGCACTAAAATCACGGTTGGATTCTACTCTTTTTAGCTGAATGTCATTTAAGAAATGTTCAGACGTGGAGAAACATTCAAGAGAATTTCTTTTAATCCCCAGCTCCTTTTCCAGAGCATGAAAATGATGGCTAAGCATTTTTTAATTAGTTGGTCATTGCAAAAGTTTGTGGTCCTGCAGGATACTGAAGGAAAGAAACTCTTTATTAGAAGCTGTGTTTTACTGATGGCTATAAGCTGGTCTGATCTTCTTGACTTTGTAGACCAGAAATACAGCTACCTTCATATCAATATGTTCAATGGTACATCAAAAATAAAATTATACAAAAGTTGTTCATTTTTATTTTAAAAACTGACATGAAAACAATTCATGTTCCCACAGTGTAATGTATTCCCAAAATGTTTTCACATTTGTATCTGTGGTCTGAGCTGCAGTCAAAAAATGCCAACACATTATTTCACTTCATAACAGCTGGGGACAACCTCAAGGATCATGTGACTTCTTTAATGTGCTTTCCACAGAAGAATTTATTTTGGAAACTTGCTAAGAGAAATTATTGCCTTTAAGATCTACAGAGATTGATCAAGTTATCATTGATATAGATATATATTACTTTTTTTAATACAATGCGGGGCTTTCATGGTGTGTTGGTTTTGCTTGGCCTAGTTTTTGCTAGTGGGGTGGGCCACAAAGATGGCTCCTGTCACCCCAAGACACATGGGAACAAAGATCAACTGCTTGTATTGTTTTTTGAAACTCTTTATGTCTAGCCAAATCAGTTATTGACCCTTTATCTTCTAAGTTTTTCTGTGCAGTCTCTCTACGGCATTCAACAGAACACTGCAAAACCACAGCAAAAGTTAAAATGAAGGACAGCACTCTTACATCCTTTCCTTCACTCCATTTTTGCCTACTATAGCGCAAAGATCTCAGCAGCAATGTGTTACCACAATATCTAGCCTCCATAAATCAGTCTTGGTATTTTTGCAGTTTTGCTGTCCGTGATATCAGAAATGCAAAGAACTTGCTTTCTGAGCAGAGGGATAAAGATTGTCTTCATTAAAGTCCTCTCTGCAAACACAGAATCACAGAATCAGAGTCACAGAATGGGTAAGCTTGGAAGGGATCACAATGGGTCACGTGGTTCAACCTCCCTGCTCAAGCAGAGTCATCCCAGAGCACATGGCACAGGATTGAATCCAGATGGTTCTTGAATATCTCCCGTGAGGGAGACTCCACTGGCTCTCTGGACAACCTGTTCCAGTGCTCAGTCCCTCCCAAGTAAAGAGGTTCTTCCTCATATTCAAACAGAACTTCCTGTACAACAGTTTATGCCCATAGGCTCTTGTCCTATTGCTTGGCACCACTGGGGGAGCCTGGAAACATCCTCTTGACACCCTCCCTTCAGATACGGATAGACAGGGATGAGGTCCCCTCTCAGTCGTCTCTTCTTGAGGCTGAACAGGCTCAACTCCCTCAGCCTGTTAAATGCTTCATACTACTTTCAAGCAAGCAGCAGCCCTTTCCCACCTGCTTGTTTGTATCTACAGTTTTTGCCAAAATGAGAGGAATTGTGTATGCAATTAAAATTCAGCTTTCAAACAATTTCCTTCTTTAAAAATGTCAGACCATGTAAACTGCTCAGTTGTGTATGAGACATTCAGGAACTGAAATTTGTTTGTATTTGCATTGAATCTTTATTTTTCCAGGATTTCTTTGGCTCAGCGTTGCAATAGCTTTCGCAGAAGTGTCATCAGTAGCCCTACCACCTCCTGAGAGTCATTCCCCTGAGAATTCCTGGAAATAAGTTTTCTTCTTTGTTGGCCTCAAACAGTAAACATTTGTTTATAAGCTGCCCAAATATCTAAAGTATTTTCTTCATATTTTTGGATGGGGCACTGAAAGTTCTTTTTGCTTCAAAATGTACTGTCAGAAATCTGACTCATGTCAAACAGGTGAAAGAAGTGTTAACCAGCTTTGGGGATTATGGGGATTTTTAAATGAAACATAAACACTTATCAGCACTTATCTCAAGTTCACACATGGTCACAACTCGTACTTTGAAATTCTGTGCCTGTAGGGAGCACACAACCTAGAGTTTACATCTGCTCTGCAGATCTGTGAGCAGAATTTTGTCATTAAAAATGTGTTGACTACCAATAAGCTCAGGTTTTATTGAATATTTAAATATTTCAGGCGACTAGATAATCAAATAGTGCCTCTATTAGGGTTGATATCAATAAAAAAACCACCAAAAAAATTCAAGGCATCCTTGGCAGATCTTTGGTGTATTTTGTGAGCAAATAAAAAATAATTTAAAATATATGATTTGAATAAGGTAAAATTTTCTGTTTAGAGAACTGAAAGGAATCTTTTAGATGAAGACATGGGCATCTAGTTAAGCTTGTCTTAGAGACACTTGATGCCAGAAAAAGACAGATGGGAAATCAATGCAAGATGTCATTATTTTTAAAGACAATTCAGATAAACCTTTTAATTGCTTCTCCAAATTTCTACCAGTATTTCTTTTCTTTTCCTGCCAGACATACACCTTTCTTTATAGTACATGAAGCTGCAGAACATATTTTTGATACTCAGCTCTGAACACTTAGAAAAAAGCTTAAAGAATTGACAGCTTTGATTCTTCTTTAAACTTTCCTCCGTTCAACCCAGAATTATTCTCTTACAGTCTAAAAGGCATCTGGCTGTAATCAGGATCACTCCTTGAAATGCTGTTTGTTTGTATTTTCACTGATAACCAGTCAGGCCGTCTATGGAGTTGTGTAATTTTCGTTTGTGGACACTAAAATTTGCTATGCAGCTTCCAGTGCAGAGTAGGATTCAGTGATCTGGAAGCCAGCCTGCACATCTAGCTTCTTCTTCACTTCACTTCTGTGACAGATGTCTTGAATGATCTTAAGAAACAGAGCTCCAGCTTTCCCGGTTATGTCAAAAGGCTTTTCTCCAGGTCCTATGGCATAAGCCGTTTCTACTTCTAAGGGAAACAATTAAAGTACCATGGAGAAGAAGGATTACCACCAGGCCACTTTCTCCTCCTCAGTTAAGAAGTAATTCTTCTGTCCCACTTGTTCTTTCCCAAATCACTCATCACCCTGTCTGGGTAAAGCTACATCACAGCCATCTCTGGGATCAGAGCTTGTGCTCCTGAGCTGGGAACAGCCAGCTCATCCCAGCAGGATGGAACTCAGCAAACACTATACACCCACTCCCTCAAGCAAGCTATTTGCTAATGTCTGTGCTGCCACAATGCTCACAGCACACCAGGAATTAGAGGCTGTGTAGCTTTAGGCACTCTTTGCAGTTCAAGTAGTTCCTCAGGTAGAAAGTGTCTGCAGCAGGCCATCCACCAGAAATCCCCCAAAAGACAGTAACTAATCCTCACAGTTGATCTAATTTTCTTCAGCAAATGCCTTGCAGACTTAATTTCTTGAAAGTTATTCATACTTCAGACAGAGGAAGAATTTCCTGCTTTCATCCACCCAGCTCTAGCTACCACAGCCCAAATACCTATAAGATTATTCCCATTCTAATTGGTTTTTGACACCTGGCATTTCCAGATGACAGAGTAAATAACACTATTACAATACATAGTCCCACAACGCCTTTCAAAAAATGAACAGACACATAAATTTTCAGTAGTTTTATTGAAAAATGCCTCTTTCATTTGAGAAATAAATAATATAAGGCAGTGAAATTCACAATTTGCAGTTAAAATATAAAAGCAGCAATTCTATATCCATAGTCTTGCAAACAATTTCCAACTGCTTTTGTAACTAAGAAACATTGTATTCTGAAAAAAAAATCCATACTAAATATACAACATAAACATGCAATTCCATCTCTGCAGGATTGACTGCAATTTGGCATAAATGTAACTGTGTCTACAAACAAGGAGATTTCAGACACTATTAAACTGTATCTAGTCGATACAATGATTTCAGATACTTAATGTTTGTGGTATTTAGAGGAGATGTATAAGAGCAGTATATGCTCTGCACATTGTAACTCAGAACAGAAGAGAATTACAATGATACTGGAAGGAGAGGGAAATTTTTGTTTCTTTTAAATGAGATATTGCAGACCTGTGATCTGACTGAACTGAAAACATGCATTTGAAAAAGAAGAAAAATGTAGAGCTAAAGCAGAGAGTCCTTAAAAAATTTGCAGCAGCTCTGTGGTTATTTTTGTTTTGGTTTTTTGGTTTTCTTTTTTTTTAAATGTATTTTTTTTTACATTATTTTAATGAAAAGGCAGCACTGGGATAACTGAATGCACGCCTTAACCTGTATGCAACCACTATAAGCAACAGTATTTTACAAGCATTTCCAGAGCAACATGAAGTGTTTGGGTACACACATTGCTATCCCCACATAAGCGAGATACAAAACAGGGGTGCGTCTGATGGGAAAAGATCAGAAAACCATATTGCAAAAGGAAAGATGCACTCTCCCTGTGTGTATCTGCAAATGCGAGCACAGCAAAAAACAAGAAAAACCACCAACCAAAAAAACCAAAACAAGACATAGATCTTTTACGGTTTTGTTTGTGCATTTCTTGAGAGTGATCTTTTCCAGCGCATGTGCTCAGGGTATTCTGGTGAATGCATTTCAACTCCATAGTCCTCATACTCGTCCTCTCTCCTTTCTGACTCCATAGGTACTATAAAGGGTTCACCTTCAGGCTGATAGGGTCCACTTTCAGGCACGTATGGTTCTGGTTGAAAATAGTTGTCCGATTGAACATAATAGTTATCGCATGTCTTTGAATCCACATATGCAATGAAAGTTAGTCTGTCTACATAATGTTAGTTCAATCTTATTTCCGTATAATAAATATATAAATAATTAGTTCACTGGGGGTATTTCTTAGTTTTGCTCATGAATGCATTTTTGGCAGTAAAATAGAAGGTTTAAAATTCATCTTGAAAGGCTTTGTATGTATAATACATAAAACAGTGCAGAAAGAGTCATAAATTAGGCAAGGGACAAATCATGACAGAACTATTAAAAAAAACCCAAACAAAATCAAAACAAATCAAGTAAAATTACTATTTTACAGCTACTTCAGTAAATCTAAGCATTGGGCTTTATTTTAAACTGAATAATTAATAGAAGACATGGAGCAGGTAAAATGAAGTTATGGGTTTGGCATATACTAATTTTCTCTGAGAATGGGAAAGTAAGTGTAGACATAACTATCACCAGCGGCAATATACAGTACATGTCATTTTCTCGTGCTGTTCCTCGTAACAAACCGAGTTACAGCTGGTGCTTCAGGAACACCAAAAACTACAGCAAAACAGAAGAAAAATAATTATAAAACTTTGGTATTTATAACTGCAGTTACAGATCCAACAAGATTACACATAAAGAAAGGTATATGCCGCAATTCAGACATGTTGGTAACAAGCAACAGACAGGTAGGTTTCATAAGTTGTCAAAGATGTTATTCTGGCATACAGCAAGCAGCAGCAGGCTTTTATGCAAAAGTATCACATAGAGTTGTTAACAGATTTTAGTGGATACAGTCCCATACAAATCATTTACAAGCCACAATTAGTTTACTATTTACATAAGTTATTTCTCATTTTCCAGGTTAAATCTGTCACTTTTCTAATGGCATTACCTTTGCTGGTTAGTAGTTTTACAAGCCTCCATTGCCACTGAGGTTTTTGGTGGTCTAGGTCTTTTTTAAAAAAGAAAGACTGTCTATTTTTTTATTGAAATGCAATAGGCTTAATGAAATTGACATCACTGTCCTTTATCTCATTCATGAGTTGTGTTAGTAAAAGTATCTCCCCGTTCTATGAGGTCAACATGGTTCAAGAACCATATCCGTGGTGAAATATCCATACGGACTCATTTTCTAATAAGCACGTGCGCAAACATCTCAGAAACAGGATTTTCATGTATTCAAACTGTAAGCAGCACTGGCGACTTAGAAAATGTGTTAGCCGAAACCTGAAATAGGTCAAAGATGATGTTAGTCTTTTAAAAAGTCCATCTCATGTGCAAAAACATACTTTCATCCAACTAAATACACAACAGTTAAGTCTTAGGCATATATTTATATATGTATACATAGCTGCTTACTAGAAAGAATACTGCTGAATCACAGGTACAATTTTCTTTATTTTTTCATTTAAATAAGAATTTTGTGAGAGACCTGCACAACCACCTGGCTCTTTAACCAGTATCACTGAGTTTGCAAGTGTGTACATATATATATATATATATTTTTTTTTTCTTTTCTTTTTCTCTATATGGTTACATGCACAATTACACTAACAGCAAACCATATCCAATAGTAGTATCACATACACTAATTTTGAGATCTTGCAAGGCATACATATTAATTTGTTAACAATACTGTGGTCCTGAAGGATCCCCATGTTAAACTATATTAGAATATTTCCAGTCAACAATTGGTGGTCACTGTGACCCTTCATTTTGGTTCCAGAAGCAGCCTACTGTTTTGAGCTACCTCACAAAGTGGAAGGCTTATGTAACGCGGGGCTAATCAGAGACTTCATGGTGTTAACCTTGATAGCTATTGTAGGACAATGGTGCTTTTCAGTTGTCTGCACTATTATCACCAAATTATTTCCTTTGTGGAAAATTTTTATTTCAGGGATCAATTTTGTATAAATAATCCCGACATGGCTCAAAAAGAGACATATGGAAACTGCCAGCCACAGCATTCCTTTTATTTTTCAAGAGAAACATGGAGAATTCAACCTTGTTCTGAAGACGATTGGAAGGGGTGGTGATAGAGGGGGAAAAAAGAAGAGAAGAAATTGGTCACTTAAATCCTATGAGCAACATTACCCGCTAGTAACCATCTACGTTAAAAAAAATAAAAGAAGACTGCAATTTTTACTCACTACTTCCTATTTAAAACAAACCATGCATCACATCAAGTAATCCTACATCAAGGTCTAAATGGCTGCTCATATACCTGCACATTACAATGAGGCAGGCCTGCTCACTGCAACCATCTCCTCCTGACTCAGTACGTTCAGGTAAGCAGGATTGTCTCATGTAAAGCAGCTCAATATGAACAGCCACATCTGTGAAGGCTATTTAAGGCAAGGTTAAGGTTAAGTTGTTCATAACCTACCTGGGAATCCTTGGCCGTTGTAAGGGATGCTAGCACACTGGGATGAATCACAATATCCTGGTGGTCCTGGGGGACCCCGAATACCCGCATTTCCAGGACGGCCTGGAGGCCCTGGTGGTCCTCGTGATCCTGTGGAGCCTGGTGGACCAGTTCTAGATTCTCCTTGTGGACCTAATTTTAGAATTGAGAGGTTGGGAGGTTGTTTTCTTTAAGAGCCATCTTGATAAAACAGCTAACAATACTGTCTAGACTACACAGCCTAGGCTATGTCTTTGGTGAGAAAGCATTTGCACTTTGTTGCTATATGGGGGTCAACAGAAAGAAAAACAAAAGAAATCTAGAAATGTGACTCATCGCGAATTGCTTCCCTGTGTGTGGCTTATTTAAGGACTTATTCTTAGAAACTAATTTAGTAAGATTTGAGCCAAGTAAGAAACATCAATGAATTTTCTGGTTAATTTCCTCTTTGTGTAAGATATGATGATCTCAAGGGAAACTACTAGATTAGACAAGCACATTGGATTTCAATTAGAATATAGGAGTACATCAATTATACTGCCCAGTAGCCCCAGGATAGATGAGGTAATGTTTTATTTGGAAGCAGTCTTATTATGGTTTGCAGAAAAGTAAAGCTTCAAGTAACTGAGGCTACAATTTGCTGCAAGCATATTATGGGTCCTGTAATGAAAAGCCATTTTAGCCTAGTAAACTACAAGCAGAAACAGGTGGTGCAGCTGATTTATGCCAAGGTATAAACAAAATTTCTTGATACAAAGACCAAAACCAATAGTCAAATCATCTGTCTCTATCATCTGGTAAGTCTGCTTGTGGGACTATTTTGTAGTCCAGCAACCAACAAGTAAAAGAAAGAACTAGGTACTACAAAAGTATTATCTGATAACACTTATGAAAAATATCTGTCAAATATTTGGGCAATGCATTTTCATGAAGCACATTTTCACACAAACAAGCATGCCATTTTAATTAATGACCGAATTAAAAGATAAAGATAAATATTCATTAACCACATCCAAAAATCTTTCAAAATTGCTATTTTTGTAGGTGTTTCCAGTAAACTCTAATACATGGCAAAAACATGAAGTGGACAGAGTAAAGGATGTTCATTCACCATATCTAGTCTGGCTCTCTATGAAGAAACATCCTTTTCTCCTACTCTTCTGTAATCTGATTAAACAAAAAATATTTACCAGGTGGTCCTGGCAAACCTCGTGGTCCTTGAGATCCAGTCCCTCTTTCACCTTTCTCTCCAGGGATTCCTATAGAATAATAAAAAGGCAATGAAAACCAAAGAAAGGAAACTACATCAACAGATATTTCTTCATGCTCTATCGCTGACATTAATATTTACTTCCCATTATTTAATGCAACAAGAGTGGGTAAAATTTATGTTCTACAGGTGTTCAAATGTGGATTTGGGAAAATTTGGATATAAATATAGTAACCTAAAAATAAAATACAATGCAGCGGTAACTTGGTACGAATAAACTTTCTCAAACATAGAAAAGTATTTGAGATACTGAAAACACCACAGAATCTTATTATCTAAAACTACAAACAGGAAGGTATTTTCAATCTTGCATATTTCTGCTGTAAAGGATGGTTTACACTTTCTTAGGAACAGTTATAATGAAAAAAGTTTAAGAAATTCTTCTGAATTCCTTGATTTATTCCTAGACCTTTTTAAAGAGTATATAAAATATATGCTAGAAAACACAGCACGCAGTACACTACAGACACTCCACGTGATTACAGCGATGCAAGATAGCCATAAAATAGGTTTACCCATATGCTCAAATTCAGTTCACAGGTGCTTCTTCAGAATATTGTAAAGAGCTAAGGATGTTGATCTAATTCTTTAAACTCCTACATTTTATACTTGCTAATGACTCATTTTCTCTCTTAATCAGTGTTCTATTTTGCAAAGAGTTGTGTTACTCCAAACAGCCTTTCAAGATGCAGCTGTTTAGTGCCAGAAGAGTTCTGAGAACATTTGCTTTCCTGGGATATTATGTGGAAGCGTCAGACAGCAGCCAAAATGTTATACCAATTTGTATTTCATGAAACCTGAGCAAGAGAGAGACAGGAAAGCACTGATCCAGTTAACCTTGTCCTTCAGAACACCAGTGTCCCTCAGGCAATCCAAGTGGCCTAGCAGGGCTTCCTAATCTGATGAGGTAAAGAGAGCAGACTGCTCCTCTGGCAGACTCTGCACTATGTCCATGGTACAGCTGCCTTGGAATTTATTCACCTCTTTCACCAGGAGGTCCTTGAACCCCAGGAGGTCCTGGGAATCCCGGTCTTCCTCCAGGTCCAGGCTCTCCTCTTGTCCCAGCAGCTCCTGGGGGACCAGGTGGACCTGGTGGCCCTGGCTGGTTACGGTTTGAATAATAATCATTCGGGATTTGATTCAGCATTTGATTGAACCGGCTCATTTGACCTTCAAAAGAAAATAAGAATGTGAAATGAGTGCAAATCTTTTATCAGAGTGGGAAGGAATAAAATATTATCTCTCTAAATTAAATCCTATTTTTGTTCCCATTCAATAAATTAGTACAGAGGCATTAGAAAGACTTAAGATGAATGTCTGATAAGAAAGCTGAACATAAATAGAGGAGAGAGGGAGTCAGGGAGGAAAGGTAAGGGGGATTCTGGAAGCCAATGATGTTAACAAAAATTTATCATAGAATTATTAAAATCAAGAGTTCTATTTAGCAGTTGTTTTTATTCTGAAGAACAGAAAGGCCTTATTCCACTTGTAAAACTGTAGTATCACATTTCTGTGTACTTTCAGAGCTCTGCAGCTACCACAGGCAATATAAATTATTTATGTGTAGAGCTAGCAGACAGTCACTAAAGTCATTTTCTTAAGTCTGTAGGATGCATAGGCTTGTACCTATATACCTTCTGCATATGGACAAATTTCATTTCCAAAAAAAAAGGATGTATGAACAAAAGAAACACCATTTTAAAACTATGCAGGGAGGAAGCCTTAAAGGGGAGACACACCAGATTAGTATAATGTGCCAATCATAGCATAACACTGAAGAGATGAGCTGAACATGAGAAAAATAAGGCAGGGATGCTCAAAGAGATGTTAAATATCTTAGAAAGTACATCCTTATTCATAAGCCTAACGCATTCACTAATGTACTTTCCTTTTTCTGTGATGGCTAACTAACAGACATGTTTCTATTAGAAGCCATTACAGATATTTTAAAGGACATACTGTCCTCCTCCCTGTACACAAGCACTCTTAATGATCCAGAAGGTTTATCTGTTTTCCTTAGTCAGCACTTACCCTTGGAATAGATACCATATTAAGACCTATTTGCCTGTCTTTCTTGCCAGGTGTACTGATAGCAAAAGCACTGCTTCAGGGTCAGACAGAAAGCCTCTGCAGAGAACAATTTCATGGGCTGCAAAGCTGCACTATGTGGCAGTAGAGGACTGAAATTCAATTTGAAGTCCTTCTCCAAATAAATATTGTTTTTAGCACCAGTGATTCTGTGCACAGTATTTACCCAATACTCATCTGTTTTTCCCTGCTGGCAAACTACCTGCAGTGAGTATCCTTTTTCTCACTGATTCCCTTCTCTTGAAGAAAAGACATGTTAAATGAGAAAATATATACTGATTTTATCGCAAAGATGAAGTAATTTTGGACCAAAATTACAAAAGGAACGCCACCAGAATGTTAGACTTGCATGTGTATTTCCAAAAGTCACAGATTAGTTCCAACTCAACTTATTCTGTTATTCTGTTACTCTGTAATTATCAAACTAGCCTCTGGATCTGAAAAAAATTTGCTGCTACATTTTTTCCACCAAATGATTTGCATTGGACAGCTACCAGATCAGTCAAGCTCTCGCTGTGCTCTGTGGACAGTAACTGTCACTTCAAATTTAAACCATTGTTTTCTCTTTTTAATAAAGTAGTAAATTACTAGTATGGGAAACAAAACAATCAACATTGTTTACCATTTATCAGTTGTTCACAAACTTGTCTGGCAACTGCTCGCATCATGTTCTGAGAAGCAATATCACCCTAAATAATCGAATGCAAAACAAGTGTTTTATTAGTAAGTGTCTATACTTTTAAAGATATAGCATGTAATCTAAGAATTATGAGAAAAACTGACTTTTAAGCAGACTTACTCTGTCACCTTTTTCTCCCTTCATTCCAGGTGCACCCTAAAATAAATAAGTAAAAATCAAGTAATTGAAGAATTATGTTATTTCACCCCAACTGTAAGTTTGAGATGTGCAATTCTAGAAAAAATCTTGACTCCTTCAAGAAGACCTGATTCTCCTTGAACTTTTCATTTCAGAGATGCTAAAACAGGTGCCAGAAAACAGGAGAAACAGTGATCTTTTGGCTGTCATCAAGTATACTAACAGATGCAGAAGAAAAAGATCTGAAGGAAAAATTCAAACTATTACAAAAAAATAGATGTATTCTGACACTTAGATCACACTGTCAATTTCAAAGTTTAATTTCTAGCATCATATTTCTGTAAATGGTCAATGGTCTTGTATGGGTTACATATGACAGTTTAATTTCAAGCCTTAAGACAACTTATCATTAAAGAAGGTAAGTTAAAAGAATAACACATATCAAGGAATAGTTGTCTCCTTGAACCCATATAAAAAGGATTCTGTATTAAGTGAAATAGAGCTATGAAGAGATGACACATAACATGGAGAAAGATGGCATTTAAAGCTTATTCTATTTATAATGACACCTTCCCTCCCAATTCTCAACCATTTCTAGTCTTAAAGAGGCCTTGTAAAAGTCTTAGTTTGAGCTCCTTTATAAATACTAATATTTGTCAATTTTTCTCTAAAAACACTTTCCATTTGCCTTTGAATAGTTTAGTAGTTGTGAGGTTTTCAGTTTTCAAGAATACTGTGTAAGAGGTAAACCAGAAGGACTGATTCTAATTTTTAGATATGTATGTGTATATGAAAAACACCACAAATAATGACAGGGCTAGCATGACTTCACATAGATTTTCATTTCTAGCCTAAATTACTACTTGAGCATAAGGCATATTTCAAAGGTGAAAGACCAGTTTGTTCATCTGCTGCTCTGCATGGCTCCCCACATAGTTACACACACATTCTGAGTGTTACTGCTTTGCACACTGTACTATTTCTTTAAGGAGTCTATTTATCACCATTAACAAAGCAAAGGCTAAGTGTGGGCTGCAGCTGTTTCTCATAACATTCCTGCAGCACCCGCAATTAATTTCAACAACACGAGACACCAAATCATTCCACTGAAGTCACAGCAGACACCCCTCGAATGTGGTGGCAGTTTCACAGACTTCTGTCGAGGGTTTGGGCAGACAAATGCCCTTGGGGTATGTCAGGGTGTGAACTTAGTGTGCTCTCTGAGCTTCTCTGTCTGCAGCGTTGCACACACGCACCCCATGACACGCCACAGAAAATATGAGACAGTTCATCCATCACTGAGTTAAGTACTTGTCATGTGGTACATTTGCATCATGAATAACAGATCGTTCATGCAAAATTAATTGTACAGACTCAAATGAAAGATTTAGAATAGTGACATCATAAATGTGCCATTGGAATAAATTATGCCACCAATGAGGCAGCTGTTAATATGTACAAAATATACCCGTGAAGTTGATGAATATTCTTTCCCTTCTGTCCGTTGCATTTTCATCTATATTTTTCTTCTGTGAGGTCCGCAGAGAAATGTCTGTCTTTTAGTTTTAGCTTATTACAGCCACATGCTGAAACAGACTATGGACTTGTAAATATATATAATAATTAATATAATATATATTATATATTGTGTATATATAATATATATTATATTATGTATATACAATATATACATAATATAAATGGTTAAAAATAAAACCATCAGGAAAATATGACAATTCTGTCATTCTCCTATAATTAACACTGTGGTAAATGACAAGGTACCGAAGCTCTAAAAGAGACTTGATTTGACTCCCAAACAAACAAATATCTCATTCATAAACTATTACATGTATCTGAAATATCCATTTAACACAATTGCAGGTTTTTTACTTGCACTAGTCTATAGCATGAAAATCTGGGGGGAAAAAATGGTAAAAAACTATGCATGCTTCTCTTTCTGTTTGAAACTTGCCTATTTTTCTATTTTCTGAGAGCACATTCTTTTGAAATGATCTGCTGTGTATGTATTTATAAGACCTGCTTGTTTCATTCTCATTCTTTCTAAGGCTTTCAAAATACAGCTTTCTACCAGGAGCAAACCATACAGTATGCCTTTTGTTTATTCACTAGGTAAGTGCCAGCATTATAAATCAGATTTCTAATCTACTGTCCTGACAATATCCTGATAATTACTTAAAATGCCATGTTCCAATTCGCTTGGCAGAACATTCACAAACCAGAACTTGGAGAGGGAGAGGAAAAAATTACGCAAACTTAAGATGTTCAAATCCTATATACTGTTTCTGGAAATATTTTTGCTGACTGGTCAAGAGAAGTTCTTCGGGCTGTCTTTAACAACAAACCATGTTGGTAAGACAGGGAGGTGCTCCGGTAGCAAAAGCACAACATTGCTCCAAAGTAGTGACAACAAAGGTCCCCCAACAAGGCAAATGCTAATGTCATTCCTTCATTATAAGCAATACACAGCCATTTTAAAATCCACTGCAATAAAATGAGCCTCATTCTTCAATTTGTGACCTTGCAAACACACACTGATCCAGCCTTGTGGCTGGAAGTCTACAGGCTATTTGAAACTAATTTTAAAATTTGAAGATTAGAGGCTGACTGGCCATGTTAACAATAAAGTGAATTTTCCACCTGGATATTTTAGAAACAGATTTTCTAAATAAATAAATAAATAAATAAATTAATACAACTGCAGTTACTGAGAAGCTATTTGCACCTTCCTCCCACTTGGTTATATGCCTCTAAAATTTCAGTTTATTTTCTTTAATAGAAAAAAAAGTGCACTTCATCCAACTGCTTCACAGCATTTTGAGAAACAGCAGCTGCTGGCATTCTGTTTTGTTGATGTCCTGCAATGAGGGAGTCACTTAGGGTCAGTGCAAGGAAAAGCTGGTTTATGCTGCATGTGGGATTTTTTTGTGAGCTGTGGGAAGAAGGCTGGGGCTGCAGCATAGTTCTACTGCTGAAGGAGGACAAAACAAAGGAAGTTTTGCAATTTTTACTTTAAAAGATAATGTGCTCAATTGTTTTTCCCAAAAGAATGTTTGCTCCCCTCAAGAATCACCAGCTCATTGCTCCCAAAGCAGCATCTTTTTGAGACTTCATCTAGGACATCTGCATAGATGGATGCAAGAGCAGTGAACACATGCCAGCAGAGAATGCAAAATTCTCAAAACCTGCACATAACTCACAACAGACTTGGACTACCCTTGGAAGGTTTTCACAGTTTATTTGGTCCTGGAGGCATCAGTTAAATAGCACCTTATTTATTAAACATAAATGCCTTGCATTTTTTCCTGGGAACTTCTAAATCAACGAAGTCAGACCCTGTTGTCACAAAGTCTGTTTTATAAACAGGAAAATTCTACCTTAACATAACTAAGTATGCCTACCCATCATTACTGGTTTTAGTCTCACACCTATAAAACAAGTACTGAAAATTTTCCTCTCTAAGAGTCCAATATTTTCTATTCCCCATTACATTTATTCATAGAAAACATAACCATTTCTTCTTGAACAAATATCCTCTTCTACTTTAATAAGTCTTTCTCACTCTTGATGGTTGCTACCTCATGATGTGTGTATGAAATGTTACAGAATTCTCACTCTCTGACCATACAGAGGACAGATATTTTAGTCTCCTCGAGAACAACCTGTGCTCAGTTCCCAACAGATTACCAACTCATTTGTGTTCTTACTGTTCTTTTTTCAGTCATTTTGTTACTACACTGGAGAAAACACTGAAGTTTCTCTTGGAGGTACTTGTAAGCAGATCAAAAAGCCAAATTTCCTATTTCCATGAAAATTCAGTTAACACTTCTAGAATCAACTTGTTCTAGTGTAAGTACACAGTGAGGTAGAGAAATGTTTACAGTGTGGTCTGCCTGAGCTTAGCGCATTAGAGTTATTGAACACATCAGAAAGGAGCTCCAGCTGACTGCATTAACCAGGAGTAACTTCATAACACCAAGGCTGCTCATAATCTGCAGGTAACTGTATACTTTTTACCTGGAATGCAATATTCCTTGGTTTGTAGGGGTCTTTCTCCTGAATTTCATTTAATAGTACTAGCAATACAGATAGTTCAGGTAGAAGAAAAAATGGCAGGATCTGGTAAAAAAATTATTTATTCCTTGTATTTACCAGAGGCAATGTGAAGTTTCATTATCTTTCTCTTCAGGCAGAGCTATGATTCATGACACTGCAAGTTGCATTTGGCTGTCAGGCTGCACCTTTGGCAACTATAATACTGCACACAAAGGAAGGCCTTGAAATTCTGTCCACCCGGAATCTGATAAAACATCTGTGCAAGGTGCAAGCCAGAATTCCTGCTGGGATCTGTTCTAGAAACAGTAGAAATGGTAAATATGATGCACAGTGTCCCATTACAAGAAAGTGCAATAACTGCAGGGAAAGAAATGTATTTCTAATTGAAAGGAACTCTTAAGAATTAGAGTGTTGGAGAATTTAGACATGGTACTTGGACAGAAACTGACTGCCTTGCTTTGCAAAAGCCTTGAAACTGGGCTTGTAGCCAGATTTCCTTCTAAACACATTATTTACCTGCAGAAGATCTTTGCTTCTGAGCTGGGTCAGCTATCCATTGTCCCAGCTGAAGGAGAAATAAGATACACCTCACAATTTAAAGCTCCCTCGTGAACAAAGCACAGCACTTTGTGCTCTGGCCATGTCGGTCCAACATCTGACCAAACACAAATATCCCATTAGCAATGTATATCTAAAGGCAGAAAAACTTTAAGACTTTCCTGTGTTTCCTCTACTACAAGGAGAAATGGAATTTATAGACCAGCTAACACTGAATTCAGTGACTGTAGGAGAAAATGACCCCACTTCCAGGTGTTCCTGGGACCTGCCACTTCATGGCCATCAAGTTTCCCAGCCTACTATATATTCTTTCAAATAATCCAGCTTTCATATATACAACTACATTGAAGCAGGAGGGAATATTCTAGATGACTGCCATACATTATTCACAAGTAATGAATGACTTCTCATTTCAGCTGCTGTCTCTACTCTTTACTCAAGGATAATTTCTCAGAGATCCTATAAATGAATCAAATTAAACTTCTCCTGAAACTGTTGGTGGAAGGCAGCACCTCCTGCTCTTTCTTCCTATTCAGGAAGCACTTTAAAAGCTTGAATACAAGCCACAGAAACCACTCCCAAATAATTTTGAAAGAGCATTGTAAAAAGCACAAAAGATTTGCAAAACAGAACTGATTATGTAATATGATCAAAGATTGTCCACCTTCAGCAGTTTATCACTTTTTTACTACACACACATGCACAAATGTAAGGACTTTCCAGACATTTTGCTGACCTAGTTCCTCTGCATATGCAGCATAGGAATGAATATATGTTCTTGGCACATAATAGACTATGATCTTTCTAGTGGAAATCAGAGACCACAATTTCCAGCCCCAGCTATTAAACTCAGCAAAATGGCATACTGTAAAAATAAAATTATTTAAAAAAAAAAAAAAAAAGACTTGTGAGTTTAGGTCAGCTCCATCATATTAACCACCATCATAAGTGCAAGACAACTATTTAAAGCAGCAGAAGTCTCATATTCATCAACAGACTGTAATTCTAAATTTGATCCTCTAAAGTATATCATTATCTTACTGGTGTCCCACGATCTCCTGGTTTCCCTGGTTTTCCACTTGGGCCAGCCACTCCTGGAACTCCGGGAGCACCCTGCAGCAGAAGACATATAAAGTGAATTGTGGAAATACACAACCTAAGTGCTAATAAGAAACGTGTTATTTTATTGAGTCCAAAGCAATACTGAAAATGGTACCTATCAGGTTGCTTTCTGTTAGGTACATATCAGACTTAAAATTTTTTTATGGAATAAATAGTTTGTTTCTTCATAGAAATGTGTTCTTTTATGTAACATCACAGTTTAACACACATTTCTGAACCAAAAATGCAGACAGTTTATAAGTTTTTAGTATCGTTCTTAATGACAGATTCCTAAAGGAGTACAAAATGGTTTGGCCTTGTAAGTTTGCCACGCAGATCTGTGATCCATGTAAAAATCCACAACAAAAAGACCATAACAGTCATTCTAGTGATACTAGATAAATACAAAAAACTAAAAGACCAGTATCAGATTATGTGATAGAAGCTCATCTGCACATTCACAAAGGAACACAAGAAAGACAATTGTGAGGCAGTGGGGGAAGCTCAAATAATACCCTGCCCTAGAGACTGCTGTGTATATATGTAATTCAAATGTGTGATCTGAGTGCATTTGCTTACTGGAAATGCATCTTCCAACTTGCCACAGGTTGGACCCAGTAACACGGAGCTGCAGCAACTTGCCTATCTCACGCTGTCTGATCCAACATATGCTTTTCTCTAACAGCCAGCCTCCTTTCTAGCAAGGTCTCACAAAACACAATGAAGCAGCTTTTTACGCAAAAATTAATCCTCAAATATGCTTGTCAAGAAAAACTTGTATTAATAGAGTTTGTTGTCACCACTGTACAAGTAATAAGCCAATTGGTTTCAGAAGACCAAGCTATGCATTTAAAGATCATGGCTAAAGAACCAGATAAACTGGTTCTTCCCTTATTTACCCTGGTAGAAATCAGTGTCAAAACCACTGTTATGAATGTGAATATATGCTTTACCCAGCTGTATTCTCACCTTCTACTGAGAGTTTTTCAGAGCCATTTAGGATATTAAACAAAGGATCCATTTCATATTCGACAGAAATTGAAAATGTCAATGTGGCTCTCTCTTGGCTCAGGTTTCTTAATTCAGAGTATATCAAAGACAAAATTATATTTACCGCTGGTCCTGGTGGGCCTCTGGGACCTGTGGGACCATCTTTTCCTGTGAAACCCTATTCAAAAATAAAAGCAAGATAAGAGAAAAATGGCTTTTATGATTATATAACTGCAATACTCCTGATTACTTCTAGCATGTCTTTTAAAACCTATCCACAATGTAAGTTATAAAACAGCTATCACGACTCATGCTGGAAAAGGCAATGGAACAATGAGCTGCAGCTACTTTAGATGTTCAGCTGCTGTTGATTAACTGAAAATGTAATCAATCGTTCTCAATATTTTTAAGAAAAGGAATCATAGTTCTATCCCAGAGGAGCAAAATCTCTCTTTTCGTTGTTCTCTTATTCAGAGTTTAGTTGAAGAATCAGAGTTTTCTGCTTAACTGAAGAGCCAGCTCCCTCTCAGATATTTCCCCTGCAAGAATGAATGCTGAGACATCCCATTTCAGTTATCTAACACAGCATTCACAAGTTAATGTTGATTGTCCATGAATCCAACAGTATCCTCTTCAGTAACTGGCTATCACATGGCCATCTATTTTCATTTCCAGCTATCAACTCCCACTAAAGAACAGCCATAAATACATATATCAGCTATTAATTTTGACAGTAAAGGCAAGTCATTGCTTCAGTTATCTTAAAGGTGATATTCCACAGTGACGTCAAAAGAGGTTTATTTAGTTGACCCCAATTAGAAGAAAGGAGTTGCAACAACTGCACAAGGAAATACCTGTGTACTTGTCTTTCATTATGAAGACATTTCAGAATTCTCAATCCGAAGAAAAGTTCTTAGCTCGGAAAGTTTAGGAGCAAACCTAACCTTCACAGTTAGTTTGGCACTGTTTCCTTACCAATATGATGTCTCCCATACACTGAGATATGCAGAGTTTCAAAGGGATCCCCTGCAGCAGCAACAATGTGGGGAAGACAGCAAGGCTGAGTCCCTTGGCAGAGGACGTTCTGCTCTATGTGTGAAGGCAGCTGAGAACCTAGTCATGAGAGGGAGCAGGGCAATTTTGACAGAACCTATCTGGCTATTCAATGGCTGTCTGGGGAGGTTTTCACCTGTGAGCTGTTTCCAACCCTTCTACTTTTGTCTCTCCAGAAGGGATACTGATAAAAGGACTCTTTTTGAAAAACCATTTGAAAATGGAAAGATATATGAAGAGGGGGAGCAATCCAACAAAACAGAAAACCAACATTACTTGCTCTTTCCAGAACATAAACTGAGGAAACCTTACCCTTTCTCCTGGAGGTCCCACTGGTCCAGGTGGACCAGGTAAGCCTGGGGTTCCCTGGTGGGAAAAAGAGTGAGAAATTGTATCCATGACAGAACAAATATCACTGTTGTGCTATTCCATATATCTCCAGTATGTGTTCTTCCCTGCTTTCTGTCTAATCTCATTGTACACTAACATGTAGCATTGCTTTCTACAGGACATTACTACTCCCTGAAAGTATATTACTCAAGTTATAAGGACTAATGAAACAGGTAAAGAATACAAGGCCCTTGGCCCATGACTGATCTTATCTGATGTATGAAACTAAATTCACAATATTTAAGCATTCCCCATATAGTATTTTTATCATCAGTAAAATTAAGGACAGTGTAGTAACGAAGAAATATTTGTTATGTCACCAGATGTGCATATCAATGACTTTAGATTATCCAAATTGGGCCAACTATTTTTAAAAAAAAAAAATTAATTTTTTCTCCTCCTTTCTCCTAGAATCCTACACTGTAACTGAAATTTAGTATTGTTTTCTTCTTTCAGAAATGTCCCATGGCTATTTGAATTCCAAAAGTAGAAACTAATTAGGCAACATTGCTGAAGAAGGGTTCAGCAAAGGTTCTGCAATCATTATTTTAGGAAGACATTTAACTGCAAGTGGTCAGAAGTTGAGAGATCTTCCTGGGAGTTATCAGAGTACTCTACCCAATCCAGTGGTCTGTCATTGTGCATTCATAACAGTCCAGATGACATTTGGCTTGACTAAGCACAGCTGTTTTTTCACTCTTGCTGTTTTGAATGGTTTACTATTTCCTACATTTCAAACTTCTAAGTGTAAGTGCTTCCAAAACTATGGCTTAGGGAGGTATGAGAAGAGCCTATGACTCCCACTGATGTCAAAGAAAGCTGTCCAGCAGCCAGACTGCATCAGGAACAGTGTAAAATGACATTGTCTTGTCTAAGTGTTGACTTACCGAACGCCCTGGTAGTCCAGGCTGGCCAGCATCCCCCTTCATTCCTTGACGACCCTATAATTTCCACAAATGATTACAGAATACATCACACTTCCAGGACACAAGGTGTAGGAGTATATAAAGTAGCAATTTATTGCCTTTCACAACTAGTTTGCATTCCATATATGCTTCAGCACTGCAGTATGAATGCACAGTTTAAACCCTCGAGCTAAACTTAACAATACAATATTTATTTTTTACAGAGGCTTGCATGATAATCCAGCATTAACAACTGTTAATAATAAAAAAAAAAAATTGTAAAGTTAGCCTGAGAATGTGAATAGCAATTGATATGAAAAATGAAACTACATGATTCAAAAGTGCTCTAAATTCTTGTTAGCTAATGAGAAATTCCATGAATGCTGCTGTTTTCAGTCCTCAGACTTTTTCAAGTGAATGTGACAAACAAATTTACTATTTGTATTACACATATAAAAGGAACGTTTGTCCTTTCTTGTTGTTTGGTACCTCTAGATCATCTAGATTAAGTTTTTCCTCACAGTATATTAAAAAAAAAAAAAAAAAACATAAAAAGAATTNNTTCCTCACAGTATATTAAAAAAAAAAAAAAAAAAAACATGAAAAGAATCTACACAGGGTAACAAAATTGTTCTACATTGTCTTAACAAAGACAACGTCTATCTTAGAGCACATTTTATTTTCCATTTCCCAAATTCCATTATAGATGGAGCAGGTAACCTATTGTCAAATGAAAATTGAGACAGCATGCAATCAGACATCAGTTCTGTTCTTCATAAACTTTGTATCTTGATCAAAGACTTCATAAAAAAAGCTCCTGAATATACTAAAATTCTAAATAGGAAACATCAGAATCATATTCCTGCTTTTAGGTAGATTATTTACTAAAATATGGGGAAAGCAGCCTTAATACATTTACAATGCAGACAGAGAGCTATGTATGCTATCTTCTATAAAAACCAGAACCGAGTGAAACTTCATCAATGTTAATAAGAGTTACTCTGGCTTTGAAGGCATGCACATGAAATCAGAAGTAGCATCTTGTGAAAATATGGATGCTGTTGCCAAGAAAACCCCTAGCTACCAATTTAAGCTAGAAAATAGAAGTTGAAGATGTAAGTCTGTGAGAAAGTCTTCAAAGTAATATTGCATGCCTAGTTTTCCTGTACCACAGTTTGATAGTTTTGAGTCCTTAAACTGGAATGCCTAGCAACTCTTCAGAAAAGTCATTAAGATTGAAAACAGAGCAGCGCAACTTACATTACAGCACTTAGACTCTGTCCCTTCATTGGCATCCCATAAGAATATGTAACATCCAGGACAGAAAATGCTGTCTATTAAGAGACTTGTTTGAGTAAGATGTGTTTCACAATCCTACTGCATTGCAGGGACAAATGAATGCTCAGGCAAAGCCGCTACCCTCTTCCCAAGACCACCATCCCCACGGACAGCTCTGTCTCCACACACACTGCCTGCTGATGGCACTCGCAAGGGCCACTCACCGGTTCACCAGGGATTGACAGTCCATTGGGACCCTGCGGACCTGGGGGACCTTGAGGGCCAGGAGGACCCGTCTCACCACGAGGACCAGGAGGCCCCTTAAAGCAGAAAATTAGAACAAAATTGTAAATGACAATCCCTTTTGAAACCTGTAACTGCAAAATCCTTTGGGTTAGACACTAGAGGTAAATCAGAAGCCTGGACACACTTTTAATACTTCAGAACAACAGTGGAAATAGTTGTTCAAGCGGCATACTCTTTCATAAGCAATTCTCTGATTCATGCTGGCAGTCTCAGGCCAATACATGCCCTCTGGCAGTGCTAATTAGAAGTATTGCCATCTCCTCTGTACAGAAGGAAGAACGCTGATGCTGCAGAGTGTATATTAACACTCTGGTGCTTGTAATGCTGGCGTCATTGACCCAGTGTGGTCAGTGCCCCTGAGGCTACATAGACTGTGATATATAATCTCAAACAGGTAGGCCACACATAAGTATCATAAAGGCATATTTTCAACTAAATTTCTAATCTCCATTCTCAGCCTAAAAGTAAGCATAAAAATTTTCATACAGGTAAGCCCGTAGCTATG
Source organism: Dasyornis broadbenti (assembly GCA_013397935.1). Classification (NCBI taxonomy): domain Eukaryota; kingdom Metazoa; phylum Chordata; class Aves; order Passeriformes; family Dasyornithidae; genus Dasyornis; species Dasyornis broadbenti. The sequence continues at coordinate 567,155 of VZRN01006449.1, forward strand.
TTATTATAGATGCATTTTGGGAAAGATACTTACAGATGATCCAGTCAAACCCCTTTCACCTCTGGGACCTTTAGCACCTGGGCCACCCTAAATTGAGTATTTGGGAAAAAAAAATTATTTCATATGCAGAAAGCAAAGGTGCATAATACTAGTGTGCATTATGATATTTCCTTAACAAACACTTAAGTGAAGCCCCAAAGTTTTGAAGTGTACGGATCACACTGCTAAAAAGTGTAGTTGAACAAAATATGCATCAGGAACTCAGGGAAACCACATCAGCTTCAGCCTTGCCAATTCAGCCCATGAAAAGTTATTATTTTGATTTTTGTCTCTGCAGACATGAACTTCAATTTATATTCATCAAAATCTCTGAATACCTCTCTAGCAGACTACCGTATAGCTTAACTGGGCTTTAGATTCCTCATGCAGCATTTTTGATAGCTTCAAAGTAGGACTACTGCGCTGAGTGTAACTCCCTAATATTCAAAGCAATAGATAGGAGCGTGTCCATTCCGTAAATTGCTATCTCTCCACATAAAAAATAAAGAGAGTAACTAATTTATTTCCCTGACAGAGTGAAGAATCTTTCCTTGGAGTGAAATCTTGACTCTGTATTTAGGAAAAATATTTTCACAGTCCATTAAAAATATCTTGTACGTGATGTGCAAGAGACGGGGCCAGAGTCTTTCAGCCTATCAAACAATGAGGAGCTATTCCCAGTGATCACACTGGAAATACAGGAAAAAACCTCACAAACAAGTAGATGTAGTAAGAGCTGCCTAACTTTTTAAATTAGGATGAAAAGGGAATAGATTACCATGATGCTGTGGACATGTTGATAGGAACTATGTCTCTGACTGATGTTTGTTTCACAAAACCACAGACCAACACAAAACTACTTCCATAAATTTAAAACACAGAAAATCTGTCTATTGTGAATAGTTACAGCTGGTAACTTACAGCTGGTCCAGGAGGTCCTGGAGGTCCCACACTGTCTTGAGTGCACGTACAAGCATTTGGAAGAGCTGGGCATTTTGCTTCATCTCTCTGAAAATTCAATCACAACTTATTATTGCCCTTTTAAAAAAATGTACTCAGTGGCAGCATGATTTTGTAAAACAATAACAGGAAGATTCTCTATTATCCTGTTTTAAAGTAAAACTCACAGCTAAAGAGTGGTTTCCAAATGTTTCTAGACGATCTTTTATAATTTTATCAAATTTTCTCTGTGACCTCTACAAGGCACAAACAGAGACACATGCAAAATCAAACTCATATGCAATCTCTATTGTTCTAGTATTTATATGCATTTGACAATCAGCTTGCCCTGACAAAGAATAAACTAGTTACTTTTTGAATGCCAGTCTAAGAACAGATTCAATAAATAAATAAAGATATATATGTATATATATATAGTCCCCATTTATAAACCTAGAATTTGAAATATCATTGAAATATAAATATAACTGACATTTTCTGCACCATTTACAAGGGGCTCAGTTCTAGCATTAAAACATTTCTGCCTAAAACAAAAAGCTTTGAAATGAGGTGCTGTTGTCTGGCTGCTCTGACAAGTGTGATTTAGATGTGTTGTCAGTACAAGGTTTAATACCAGCCTAATATTAATATTACTAAATTTACTATTAATAACATTTTTCTGAACAGCCTCTGCTTCATTTATACTTACCATAGAAGGAAGATCACAGCATCTGTCTCTGCTAGTCCAAACTGGACTGCATACGATGTCAAAATTCTGGATTTCTAACTGTAGAAGAAAGTAATATTCTTGAAAGATCCTAGAGATGTTAGTTATGAAATCTAGAGATATTATCACTAAAAATTACTCCTCCGTTTATTTCTAATGATAGAGAATCCACAGTAAATGCACTCAATTACTATTTGCTCTCCCTATTAAAAGAAAACCATTCCTGCTCTTGCTTGAATTTACCTGAGTGCACCTTTCAGCTACTAGACTTGCTCTTGTAATTCTGCTAGAACGAGAAGCTATTAAGACCAAACTTCACAGTTAAGTGTATTGGGTTTCACAGTACAGACACTTGAAAGCTTTGGGTGCAACACTGGTTTCCCATCAATCCTTTATCTCTAATATCTTTCCTCAGAAAATTACAAGGTCTTGCAATAATGAATGGATTCGTATTTATTGCTTACTGTTGCTGATCTTCGGTCGCCTTTTAGAAGTTTCCCAAGTATTTCATAGCCATCAGTTGTGATGTTCCCAGCCTCCTTAATTGGTTTTTCCAGTATTTCACTGCAGTCAATGTAAATCTTAACATTTGATGAAGTTACAACAATATGGACCTGAAAAAAGTTTAACGTAAAATTTAGAAAAGGCACATGGGCACAATTACTTTAACACTGTAATAGTATTTCACTGATTCGGTAGCACTGTTTTAAATTTTATTCCTAGTAATCCTACTTTATTTCCAACTGGTGGAAAAATTCAAACTCAAGGAAAGTCTATGACATTAATAACCTCTTTAGAATGTGTTGAAGGTCAATAAGATGAATGCACACACACAGCTAAGAAATACTAGTTAATATAGTAGTTGAACAATTACTAACTATTTTAAAAACTTGCCTGGAAATTGTTTGAAGATGCCATAAGAGCAAAAAATAAAAGAATTTTTGAGAGGAAGTGAATATAAGCATTTCTTGTTCTCTTCTGATGGCTGGGACCACACAAGGTGTTTATAAGCCTGGGACAGCCCACTGCCTAATAGACTCTGTAGGTCAGAGAGTAGATTGTTTCAGACCCAAAGATACAGAGTTCAATTTCCACACTTGACTCAACCAGAGGCATGACCTGCATTGAGATACAGGAAGTGACCAGAGAAGCCTGCCCAGAACAAGACAAAATAATGGAAGATGCAAGAGAGAAATTTCCACGAGAGAAGTCTGTTTACAAAAACATATGCTAAAATAAGGGGGAAAAGGGAAGAGGAAGAGCTTAATTACTAGAAATAGAGGAAATTTAGGAGGGAGAAAGGAATTACTGTAATAAAGAGAGGGTACGTTTATCAGGAGAAGAAACTGAAGTGCTTGGGGGAAATACAGTAAACCTTAAACAGAGGAACATACAAAATCTAAGCAAAGATTATGTTTCTAAAAATTTATAGAATGTGTGGCAAAAGTTACTTAAGTGAATTTTTTACATTTCTGTGAAAAAGTAGAAAACATTTAGGAATCTCCATTAAACAAACAAGGCCCTGTCATTTTAGTACATCTAATATGCAGTTGATGGAAGAGCATCTTCAGGCAGCAGAAATTTTTCAGGGGCTTTATATACACCTTACCTACTGCAGATGTTTTATATACATCATTATAACATCTATGTAATTGTTAAAGTATCAACACATTAAGATCAGCAGTAAAGAATCCCTGAAGTATGTATTTGTTTTAAAGCTTCTGTTAACACAGTACATAACCATACTGAAGCATATTGCTATTTGATGACTGCTTTAAAAATTGGCATAAAGTTGAGAGATTCCCCTAAATGCCCTGAGACAACAAGTGCCTGAACAATCTCCTGAGAATTTTTAATTTTTTCCCTTATAAATATTTTCCCATGTGGAGTTGTGTCCAAGGCATCAGCTTAGCTTATCTAAAACTCTTTTTAAATTATGTGCTTATGCTTTATATCTCAGTGCTATGTATACAAGTGGGGTTTTTAATTAAAATTCCCAAGAGCATTCACTCTTGGAATGAACAAGAGAACTCCAAGAACTCTTGGAGTGGAGAGCAAATAATAAAAAAAAAAAAATTGAAAGATAACTGTGTCCAAAGTATAATTTGATATTACATTCCAAACTTTGTATAAAACAAAATAAGTGTCACAGCAAAACTTTAAATTAATAATAATTTGTACATCGCAGATTCAGTCATTTGGTATATGACTAAATTTTACAGGTTAATTACTGCATTATCCAGTTTAAACTCATCACAGATGTAATTTACTAATTCTGGAAAGTACCTAATACCCAAATCCTTCTACTGGAATGTTAAGTATTTGTCACAATTTAAATAAAATAAAACACATTGCATAGCAAATGTAGATTATATTTTCATCAGCACCCAAACTTTAGGAGAGGTAAATCGACATCAGAATGTTGAATGAGACCATCGACTAGAAAAGGTTGAAACAGGAATAACTGCTGAGCACCACATATCCATCCAAAGAAGCAATCCCAATATTCAAAAAATAAGCAGAGCTCTCCCAAGTAATCGACTCAGTCAGTTAAAAACTGATTTGCTGCCAGATCTGAATTCCAGCCTGAATCTCATGGCCTAGGCAACGAATCTAATTAAAGGAGGCATCTGGTGTTTACAGCAAATAAAACACCTCTGTGTTCAACCCCGACACATTTTGTTTTCAACAGCTTCTAACACACCAACATAAAGAATCTGTTCTGACTAGTTCTGACTATTTATTTAATTCATGTCATTTTAGGAAAGAAAACATACTTTAATTTTTCTCTCTGGATGCCTTATAAGATAAAGTTTGATGGTGTCCTGATCTGCTGCTAAGTGAATCACATCAGTAAGCTAAGCAAACTAATTTCCCATATGTATATCAGTAGAAAGATATACACTCATTATCAAATTTCCTCTTGCTAACTACTGCAAAATGGCAAGCTAAAAGGAAGTCTAGAGTGGTAAGAAAAAGAAAATAGAAGTTGTCTGTCTCTCCAAAACATCAGTTATAAATTTAATGACTGTCTCAGGCAGTCAGAATTTTTCCTATGGGACTTGCCAGATTCAACAGCTTTCACCATAGCTATGCTACACAGAGTATTCAAGTATGCCAAAGTAAATTTCCCTACAGTTAGGTGTAGTTAGCTGCATTTGACTGAATGAGCCAGTAAGCCATCAAATAAAAGCCACAGAAATGTTTAATATTTTGGAAAACATCTCCTTACGTTGTAAAGATTTGTCATTTCTTTGAAACTGGATGGTAGGAGAAATTGCAAAAGTACCTTTAGAAATGTGTTAATCTTACTTTCCTTCTTTCATCCATCTGAAGCTACTGCTATCAATTGTTAGGGGCTAATCAACACGGCTGATACATAACGCTTTCCCAGCAGGTGGGCTGGGGATGCTCATGATGCCGTGGTTAACAACCTGACTCAGATAGTAATCTCAGTAGTTATATGGAGAGAAGCCAGCAAAGTCAGCTTAGTTTCATGGTGAAAAATCCCAAATACAGCTCTAAACCAAGGTTCTTCCAGCTACTTTAAATATTCTCAAAATCTGAACTTTTGATTCCACTCTGGGAAAAAATGAAGGGGAATTACACATTGTGTTAAGTAACTGAGAAATCTTTTCATAAGAAATAGTCTCTTGAGCAAGAATTTGTAGTTGTAATGCTTTCAGATAATTTGCAAATTGCTGCTACTCCTGTTCATTGTTTCGCATCTTAGGATCACTTTCTCTCCATATGTATTAGTGTATTTTAATATTAAAAGGATACAAAATCTAGATTTTTATTTTCCCTGTAATTTTTTTTCACCAAGAAGTGTAATAAACAATTTTACATAACTGCTAATTTCTCTCAGCTAGTAGGGGTCACAGATTTGCTCTGATACCTGAGCAGAACTTCACTGTAAGTGCTGTCGGGTAAGTTTGTTCAGCTCTGTAACATTTAGAGAAACTATAAGGAAAAATGTGATTCTAAACATCAAATAAATTAGCAGCAGACACTTAAAACAGACTGCTGGCAGTACAGCATGTGGAGAGCTCCACACCACTGACCTCAAGAAGTGTCAACTCTCACAGGGATATCTAAAATGAGACATGATACATGCTGCTCTGTGTCCAAACAGTACTTCTCGGTGATGACTCAACCTTTGCACCAAAACAAGATATATTCTAGCCTTTACTGGCAGTTTTTCTCACTCCAGTAGATTCATATATTTCCTTAAAATTCAGCTGTCCTACTAAGCTACTAAAAAAAAAAAAATTGCAAATGTCAAGGACAAAATAATGGCTGTTTCATGTACGTATGATCCAAAGCTACTCATAACTATCGGTTACAAAATCAATGACACAAAAATTTCTTCACATATACAAAAATAATCAGACTTTAAATAGATTCAAAACCAAAAATAATTGGATATAACATAGGACCACTTTGGGAAGTTAGTCTCTGTCAAAATCTGAGGAAACCAATAGCTTTCATAGTTCTATGTGATTTTTGTAATCACCTGTGTTTTAAACAGATGAAGTCACAAAACATTACAATGCTGGCACCAGTTATCTTTCCTGGCTTTCAGTCTAGCAAAGCTCAGTTGACAATTTGGCCTCCAGTATCTGGAAGTTGACAGATGCAACCGCTTATCAGTATCCTCAAAGGAATGCTGGTAGTGACTAGTCATGCAGAAGACAGTATCATAAAGTAAGCAAATGCTATGCTCAAGCCATATTTAGTCCTCAGATGAAAACTAAACTAAATGAAAGGGAGATAAATGAAAACATGAGAATGGGCATTTCAGCTAACCAAAAATGTTGCAATACCAGCTGTCTTTCTTGCCCTAAACATATATATTTAACACAGCAAGAAAATATTTTAAAACTATTTTAAGTATACATGTAGCCTCAATCAAACACTTCCCCATGATTAGAGTAAGGAAGCCCGGCAAGATCAAGTTTTCGTAATTTGGTGCACAATATTAGAAAAGCAAGTACAAAACTATCACAACTGAAGGCAGATGCAGTAACACGTAAAGATTTCACTAGACATTTTGTCAATTCAAAAACTCTAAGTTTCATTCTAAATCATAAATAGAACTTCTACAGGCTCTTTCTCTTTATTGTTGCTTCCTCAGTTAATGCAACATTGGAATATTTTAGGCCCAGTGTTTCAAAGCAAAAAAAAAAAAAA
>VZRN01006449.1:574110-640518 GCA_013397935.1 Dasyornis broadbenti
AAAAAAAAAAAAAAATCAATCAATACACATTCTTACTTACATATATACATACATATGTATTATGTTTGTTAAACATAAGAATCTTATTCAATATGCTATTGACCTCCCAACAGTGGTTCCCTGCCTACTTACTTCCCAACAGTGGTTCCCTGCCTACTTACTTGCCCTGGCTATTGTCCTCTTCTCTGAACCATTTCAAATCATTACACCCCTGTGCAATCTTTTCTCACCACAACTTCCTTTCCTTTTTTCCTTCCAGTTTATCTTTTGTTCTTCTTCTTTCATGTGGCAGGAACCCGGCTACAGTTTCTTGTTCAGATATATCCCTCCACTTTCCCAATCTTGACAAATTCTTGACAAATCTTTTACATTGGTTCAAAGAAGACCTACAACTTCAGACATCTTATTTTACATGATCTGTAGGTCCCTATGTTAACTTAAAGTGCTATCTGAAAACCAGATACAACTGACAGTGACTTCTGCTTAGTTGTCTTTTCTTTCAAAGAACAGTACTTCAGAAAGCAACATCATAATTTCAATCCTTTACCTTATGGAAGCTTCCATAAAAGATTTTCTTTATGTCATCATTATCAAAAGTTACAGTTTGAACCTCTCCCCTTGTATCCTTGTTAAAGAATGACAGCACTTTGCTGGCAGCTGCAATAAATAAAATTAACACGTTTTATTCCATGTGTACTACTGATATCACCATCCTAAGATACACTTCTAGATAAAATCTGCTTTACCCTTCCATTGGGTAAACACAGATCACAAATGGTCTTAATGACCCGTAAGTACATAAAGATGTACTTTCCTTTAATTTTAGAGTTAATACCAAAGTTGTAATGTTGTTTAGATGAATTAGTTTTAGCTGAACTATAGATGCACAAAGTTTAAAAGATAGCTCTTAACACTAAAAATGTATAATCCTTTTATCATGTAGAAATGCTTTGGGTTTGAAAATATTTGGGAAGAACATGTGCAAAGTAACGTAACATGTAACTTCTCTATGCAATAAGTATAATCATCCTTACGATCAAGCACAACTCCAACTTGTGGTTTATAATCTCTGTCCGTAATCTGCCAAATTGCAAAAGGCTCATTGGGGGATTCAGGCAGAAGACGGAATAACAGAATGATAGTATATGCCTGTGGCAACCCCTCCGGGTGAATCTCCCTGTAAAGACAATACAAAAACATTTTTTCACATGGAAACACATGAGGAAAATAAGATCATCATTTGCTCTCTTTCAAAGAAAAGACACAAGAGTAATCAGGAAACCACAGCATTTAGTTTAACAGAGCATTTTAACAACTCTCTCAAATAGAAAACACCACTGTGATATAAAAACACTGTGATTTGTTAAGATGAACTCTCAGCTTGTCTTCAGTTGGTCCCAGCACCACGGTTAGAAGGGATGCCAGAATATGACCAAGAACTCTTGGGTATGTATGTGGCAAAGTTCTGTATAAACTACATATGTTTTAAATTCCTTGATGATAAGTAAAGAAAAAGAAGACCACAGCTTTATTTTTTTTTTTTTTCAATCTGGCCTGCTTCAGTCAGGCAACAGCATTTAACTATTGCTGCCCTTCAGGCACAAAACAGTGAAGGAGATATTTAATGTCTTTTCTGCATTCGTGATGCATTTGGGCTCCAGCTCATTCTTTAGAGGCTCATGCTTAAATTTGTGGTATTTGGACTGTTAAACATTAATAGAGCAGAGAGCCAAAAGTAAATAAAAACATACATGAAATGGCCTCCAGCATTTTCTGAAAGGGAAGGGAAGGAGTGCAGGAAAGGAGCTGTAAGAAAGGGGGTGGCTACTGCTTCTCCTTAATCATTATAATGGAGCTCAGAAGGGGATTTAGTTACACGAACATAAGCATAAAAACCTTAAAATGAAGAGAGGAGCTGCTTTGTATGTTAGACAAACATTATTAACCATACAATTACGGACACCACAATAAAAACCATATCACTAAGTCATCAACATCACATAGCACACTGCAGGAATGGAAATATGAAAGTAGATATAGCAACACAATTTATAACTTGAATAACAAGTTATTTCAGATATGGAAACAACTACGCCACTAGGATCAGCATACATTCGTTGCTTTGCTGACTCAGTCTAAAGGGAGTTTTATTTTCTGGATTCTCATGAAAAATAAACGCCCAGAATACTCTGGCAAGTCTATTCCACCTCTTTAGCAGACGCTAGACTATGTATCACAACATTTCTAAAAGAATGAAATAAATAGGAAGGCTGTATTTTTATTGTCTTTTCATCAACCTATCCTGCTAAATGCATTATCTATTCCAATGCAAGAGAGTTGCAAAACTGGGATTATCTGTATTTCCCTAGACTGCAAAAATCCAGGCTGTCAGAGAACTACCATCCCCATAGGTGTTAACAGCACGCCAATGAGCTCGAAAGTCCTCAAATCCTCCACTTTTAAAGTTATGATCTCAGAAAGCTGGCAAAAAGAAATTATTTCTCCATAAATCTCAGCTCCTGTGCTTGTGATCTGATGTTTACCCAATCTGGCAGGATTGCAGAAGATTTCAAAGGCTTCTCTGAAAAGAAGAGTAAATTTTCTTAAACTTAATACAAACAATGGGCTATTTTTAGTCATCTCCTCTGACCCAGAACAACCTTTTCTGAAACTTACTTAAATAGATGGGAAAGAAACAAATGGAAAAAAAAACAAAAAAACCAAACCAAACCAAAACAAACAAACAAACAAAAAGAAAACCACCAAAAAAAAAAAAAAACAGACAGAGAAAGAGAGAGCAAGGTTCCACTCTTAGTAAAACTAACTGCTAACTATGTCTTTTTCTTCTTTGGGGAAAAATGTTGGCAAGAATGACCATCTATTATCCATCCATAACCAAGCTCTAAAACCACAGGCCCTTGAAAGCTCTGCTCCATTTTCCAAATAAGGCAAGTCAAATAGAGGAGAACTACCCTAAGTCACAATGTGCTGCCCACTGCAGTAAGAATGATGCTTCTGAAAAAAAAGTGATGTTAATCCCTCCATATTGAAACCATTTCTGTCCAGCAACATGAAATTCATTGTACTAAGGAGACTGTTGTTCAACTGCCTAAGTATAAACCATGCAACTTGAATGGTTAAGAAGGATAATCTCAAAGAAAAATAAGCAACTTAGATTAATAGTGACCTGCAATTGCAGTGGAAGAAATAGATAAGCATTTAATGAAAACAATAATAGATGTTGTTTGGAGTGTATTTCTTGAAGCTCAGTAAAAAGAACATTAAATTAATGTATCTTCCATAAGACACAAACGCTAGCATCTATAAACTCTGTGAATCCCTCATCATCTGGTCACCCTCAATATGAATCTTTAGGTGTACTTACCGTATTGGCTGGTTGACAAAGGCATTTTTGTGGAGTCTATATGCTACATAGCTGGGGAAAGAGCCTGATTCCAGTGAAACGCCTTGTACAGAAGCAAAATGTTTCTCTGTTAGGTTATAGGATTCCAGCATCTTGAAACCTTTAAGTCGGGAGAGAAAATAAAAAATAGAAACGCTGTAGAGCTGTAAAAGACACAAATGCACCTATGCCGAAATATTAGACAGTTACTTACCAGGTGAAGTGTATCCCTCCAAGTAAATAAGGGGACAAGCTGAAAGACATCAAACAACATATAATTCAAAACTACGAAGTCTAAAAGAATATGAACATATGTATACTTCAGAAAATTTTATTACCAAGAAGCCTGTGCTATTATTAATTATGAGACAATTTTTGTTACATTTGTCATACTGTGTCCTGAGCCATGGAAGATGTAATGTCAAAATCTTTACTCGTCACTTTTAGTAGGGTATTTCTACTGTGACAAATTGCATGGAATAACAAATGAACCCCAAATATTTTAAGAGTATAATTCATAACAAGAAAGGAGGACAATGACACAGTCTTTCCATGAATATTTAAGGCATGAGTCAAGCTGCATAATAGCTGTAAGACTCACAAGAAATAACTGCATATTTATGTGGCTCCTCAGGAGCCAGCAGATGAAGCAGTCAGGGAGCACGCAGTTGCACATGACAGGCCTGAGAATTTCTTATTTTTGCCATAGAAGGATTTCACTTGAGTAAACAACTGAGTTTTATTTAGATAATTTTAAAACAGCATCACACACTATAGCTGTACATCTTTAGCACCCCTATTCCAGAGGTAAATAAGAGACCTGTTGTGCACTGCAGTTCACATTAGGCATCATTCTACGTCTTCTTAATGTTGTCAGTGACTGTTACTCTTTTCTTGTTATACTACTACTTTTGAAATGCAAGATGAGATTACATAAAATACAATACTCACTTCAAAATTTTAAAAAGTAACTTGTTCCCTTAAACTGCGTCCAGTTATCATGAAATCTAACTTTTTAGGATGAACATTTCTTCTGATGTACCTTAAATAAGATGGCAACTTGTATTGGTTTTGCATGGCAAGGTTTTGGTAATCGGGGAGCTATGAGGGTGATTTCTGTGAAAAGCTGCCAGGAGCTTTCCCTGTGCCCAACAGAGTCAGTTCCATCTGGTTCCAAGACGGAACCACTGCTGGCCAAGTCAGATCCCATCAGCGATGGTGGTAGTGACAGGGGGATAACAGATTTAAAACAAGGGGTGGGGGGTAGGGTGGGGGGCTGTGTGTGTAGGAATGGCAAAACAACCTGCAGCTGGAGAGAGCAGTGAGAATATGAGAGAGAAACAAATGTCAGGCACCAGAGCAGAGATTCCACTGCATTCCGGGTCTTCCCTGTGGTGAAGACTATGGTGAGGCAGGCTGTGACCCTGCAGCCTGTGAAAGTCCACAGAGGAGCAGATAGCCACCTGCAGCCCCTGGAGAGCCCTATGGCAGAGCAGGTGAATGTCTGAAGGAGGCCATGACACTGTGGGAAACCCATAATGGAGCAGGCTCCTGGCAGGATCCATGGCATTGTGGAGAGAGGAGCCCATGCTGGAACAGGTTTGATGGCAGGATTTGTGATCCCATGAGAAACCCACAATGGAGCAGGCTGTGCCTGAAGGAACAGCAGTGTGCGGAAGGGACCTAACGAGGTTCAACAGAGGCAAGTGTAGGGTCCTGCAGGTGGAGAGGAATTACCCCAAGTTCAGGCCGGGGGCTGACCTATTAGAGAGCAGTTCTGCTGAGAAGGACACGGGAGCTTTGGTGGGTAACAGGTGGACTATGAGCTGGCAGTGCCCTTGCAGCCAGGGGGAGCAATGGCATCCTGGAGTGCATCAGGAAGAGCGGCCAGCAGATCGAGGGAATAGATTGCCCCCTCTACTCAGGCCTAGTGAGGCCACAGCTCATGTCATATATCCAGGTCTGGGCTCCTCCGTACAAGAAAGACTAGGAGCTACTGGAAAGGGTCCGGCAGTGGGACATGAAAATGATGAGGGGTCGGGAGCAGCTCTCTTATGAGGAGAGACTGAGGAAGGTGAGACTGTTTAGTCTAGAGCAGACTGAGAGGGCTCTCATTAATGCACATAAATATCTCAAGGGTGGGTGTCAAGGGGATGGTGCCACACTCTTCAGGGGTGCCCAGCAACAGAAAAAGGAGCACAGGTCATAAACCTAAACACAAGAAGCTCCACCTCTTTATGTTGAGGGTGGCAGAGCACTGGAACAGGCTGCCCAGGGATATTTTGGAGTCTCCCTCTCCAGAGAAATTCAAAACCCACCTGGATGTGTTCCTCTGTAACCTGTTCTAGGTGACCCTGCCTTGGCAGGGGTGTTGAACTGGATGATCTCCAGAGGTCCCTTCCAACCCTAACAATTCTATGATTTTGTGACCCACACTGGAACAGTTCATGAAGAACTGCAGCCCATGAAAAGGACCTATGTTGAGAAGTTCATGGAGGACCACAGTTTGTGTCTTCCATGGTAGAGACCCTACACTAGAGCAGAAGAAGAGTTTGACGACTACTCCTCCTGGGGAGGAAGGAGCAGCAGAGACAACATGTGATGAACTGCCCACAGCCCTGATTCTTTGTACCCCTGTGGTGCCCAGGGTGAGGAGACAGAGAAAATTGGGAATAAAACTAACCCCAGGAGGAAGGGAGGGGTGGGGGGAATTTCTTAATACATGATTTTATTTTTCTTTATCCTATTCTGATTTCACTGATAATAAATTAATTTTTTCCCACGTTGAGTCTGTTTTGCCCATAACAGTAACTGCTCAGTGATCTCTCCCAGCCCTTATCTCAACCCTTGAGCTTTTTGTTGTATTGTCTCTCCCCTGTTCAGCTGAGGAGGGGAGGGACAGAGCAGCTTTGGTGGGTACCCAGCATCCAGGCAAGGTCAGCCCACCACTCACTTGTAGCAGTATATAAGCAAACATACTAATTTGGGAAAAGGGAAACCAATGTCTTCTACTCACTTGAGGTAGCTGTCTCACACACAAAGGTGACGAGGTTATCTTGAATCTTTTCAAAGGCATCAAAGTCATCAACAATGAATACATGACGCTCGCTAGGCTTGCTGGCAATCTTGGCCAGTTCGTTGTAATCTACATCAGCCACACCAACCACAAAGACACTGAAGCCTGTAAAAATAATACTTGTTACTTGAAATGTAGCAAATATACATTACCATTTTTCATGTCAATATTGCACAAGCCATTGACTTGTGAGGATCTACCTATGAGCACACATAGTAGATATCCTTTTACCCTGGCAAGGCTCAGAAGGTTTTAGACTGGTTTTCACATCTTTCTTTCAAAACTTTCTCCTCTTTCACTGATTTTTTTGGGCATTATCCAGTCTCATGCAGCCTTGGCTACATAGTCCCCTCGCTCTTTAATACAAAATGTAGAATTTTCTCAACCCTACAGTATCAAAAATCTGTCCTGTGGCCAAAAACTGTACAGCTCATTAGTTATCCAGTTATCTGTTTCCATCTGTTGCATTTCACGCCTCTCAGTTTCTCTTTCACTTTCTTAGAAAAGTACTCACCTCACCAACTTTTACTTTCCAAGTTGTCTAGTCTATCTCTACAATCACCAGACAGACATGAGCAGATTGAGAATGCACTTCATTTTACCCCCCTAACATGCTGATTTCAGGACAGGAAAAGTCATTGTTTATAGATGTTTATCTGTTGCTCTCTTCACCGGTTATAAAAGGACCCTACATGATGACCTTAGACTCAACAGTTAGTTGTTAGATGTCTTAAGTCAAATGAGAAGAACCAGACTAGAATTCAATCATAGCACCAGGTGTAAATTTCATTGACAAGAAACTGCTCAGACATTGGAAAAGCCATTTGGAGGTTGAAAGTGGAATTCACATTTATTCCAAATGATAAAAGTATCTATTCTTTTCCCCCCAAAAAGGAAGGTAATTATTCCCCTGTAGCCAATTCTGGTGAAACTTTGACTGAAATACTCTTTCCAGTTTTGAGCATGTTTTGAGATGCATAGAAAACAAAGCAAGTAGAGAAGAGACTAAAAATGACGAGAAGTTTGGAAAACATGATCAACATGAGATTGAAGAAAATAAGTTTGTTTAGCCTAGAAAAGAGAAGACAGAAAGAGGAGATGACAACAGATTTGAAATACAAAGGCCCATTACAGTGGACAGTGATCAGCTTCTTTCTTGGTTAACTAGGTAAATGAACACAGTTTTATTAGCCTGAAGAGTTAGGTGAAATGCAAGACAAAGGTCTCCCATTAGTAGGGTAGTTAAGCACTGAAGCATATTGTCCAGGGAGACTTTAGAAACCATCTAGGCAGAGCTAATTCCTTCAGATTACAGAGGCACAGAAGATGACTGCTTATGGTTTACATGCATGTATTTCCCATAAGGAAATACAACATCTCCCTGCTCAGAGATCAGGACTAGGTGGTTCATGAACTGAAATGCAAAATGCCATGTGCTGGGACAGGAACAGATTATTACACTCACATAAGCCACAATCACCAAATCTGACGAGGAAGTGCAATGCTTCTCAGCTCAAAATAAAGGAGTCCATTCAGACCCAGCTCCTTCAAAAACAGTTACTTTAACTGGAGATAAACTAGTTTATATCAGATAAAACACAAATCTCAGCTAACCAGGCCCATTAAATCATAAGCACTAGAATGGAGTAAACTTCCCAATGATCCCTGGAGTCCACACACCAAGAAGAGAAAGAAGCAACTAAATGCCACATCTGTGAAATGATATGCGTGAAGAATTACTTGAAAGCTTTGGGAAGCCACATCCTTCCCCAGAGAGAAGGCTTAGGAAAGAAAATGTAAGTCTGGGCCCAGAGATGGCAAATTCTTTGAATATGTTTGAGGTTTTACCAAATACTCAGAATACATTTCTGAGTCCATAAAGGATGAGTAAACAATTCCCAGAAAATTGAAGCAATAGAGAAACAGCCACGTACTATGAATTGCTTACCAGAGTGCTGTATGACTGTTGCTGCTTTCCTCACCTCATCCTGAGACCGACCATCTGTGACAACAACAAGTACCTTGGGAACACCTCGCCTCATGCCACTCTCCCAAGTCAAAACCTTTTCTTTGATAAATGTTAGGGCTTTGCCTGCAAAGTGTACAATAAAGAAGGAATCATCCATATTATCCACAAGAGAATTCTTTTACTTCATAAGGGCAACAGACACAGAACTAAACACAACAGAAAAACCTACTTCTTCAGCCATGTAATATTAGCATAATTAGGCAGTTTCTGAAAATATTTTATCTTACAGAAATATAGTTACAGCCCACAAATACCTGTCCTTGTGTTTCCTCCTCTGTACTGAATATTTTGGAGAGCTCCCAGGGCCTGGGCTTTGTCATCAAATGTGTTCAGTTTAAATTCAGATTTTGCCTCATCACTGTACTGCACAAACGAAACCTGAAATGGAATATATCACAATGTTCAGTCCCATACCTCCACATTCAGACCAACTCTCTCCATTGAAATATGTATTTTGGTATACTAGTAAGTATTAAATAATCAAAAATTCTTTTTCAAATATATCTGAGTATGCACACACATATATATTTTTATATATAGACAGAACAGTAATGTGTATGCAACTCTCTTCTTTCTTTCCTTCTTTCTTTTTCTTCTGTATAGAAAATGTAGTATGGACTTAAATGCATATGATTAAATTCCTGCTATTACTATGATGAGGTATATATGCCTATTCTCTACTTCTGAGCAGATGTCAATCAATGTCAATCAAGTTGGATACATACATAGTTGCATACTTTCTTGCCTTAAATACTGAAATATAATCACTTTACTATAATAATTTTAATATTTAAATATTATTTTTTATTTTGCTCCTTTTAATATTCTGTAAAATTGCAACATATGTTATTTTTTACATACTATTTTAATGCTAAATAGAAATGTTTCTGTATGTATATATTCACATTTATTGTAGTAAATTCCCCTTTTAAGGTTGTTAATATCCAATTCAAAATTTGAGATGGCTGCATCTCAAGAGATATGTGACTTCATTACTTTGCGAAATATTAGCATTTAAATGTGTCTGTCACCTATATTGTCTTCTCTATTTCCAAGCCGGGGACCTTGAATATTAGCAAGAAAAAAATTATGGAACAAAAAACAAATGGAAAGGAAAACTACCCAGTGTGGATTAGAGCTAAGAATGATAGTGTCTGAGACAGAGAGAATTTGAAAAGTTTTTCCTTTAAAAGTCTAGAGAGCTAAAGATAGGGAATCAAATGGCTACAAATATGCCTAGAAGATGAAAAGCAGATCTTGAAAAACATAAATAATTTTTATAGTTACTGGGGGAAATCACAATCTCAAAAAAACCCTCAAAACCACAAACAAACTTTCTGCCTCCTAACCAAAGAAAACGCATTGCACCTGCAGGTCTCTGCAGAGCTCCAGATGTCATTCATTTCATCTAGTGAAAGAGAAATGGTTATGGGAACCTAGACAATGATTTCATCCAGCTTCCTACAAGTGGAAGAAAACTGATGATAGTGTAATACTTATGGTAAGAAGCCTGACAGGAAGTTACTTTGACATAACTATGATCAGCCCAGGATCCGTGAAAGTCTATTCTTCATTAGCTATTACTGTTTACTCTCTAAAAATGCACTAACAGGACTTTTCGTATTTTTACTATGCCCACTGTGGAGCGGACCCATGTTATCATGGCATGAAAAGGCTTCTGCAAGCACCTCTTCCCAAGGGATTCTGCCTATTTAATGCAGTGGGATTCTAGGGAGCTCAGCAATAGTAAGCCAGCTGGACCCTGCATGCACAAGACTCATTTTTTACACTGAAAAGTTAAAAGTGTAACCCTCAATCAAAAGTCAGAAAGTCCCCAAAACAGATTTCTGATATTAGACAGACAAAACCTAGGATATAAGAACTAAACAGTGTGTCAGTTGTTGATGCCCTATACAAATACATGAAAATATAAAATGGACCATACATTGCTCCAGTTTCTCTGCCTGGAGGATTCCCACATACTATAACTTTTGTATTTCAGAATATTAACGTCTCAAAATAGACTGCATTTTCCTTGTATTTACAAAATGCCCGATGCATTTAATAAATAATAGACATGCATACCCCCATATGTGTACTGTATAACAATCTAACATAAGAAATGACAGCATTCTGAAATAAGGTAGTAATTCAGCTTCATCTTCAATTTCTCTCCAAAACATAACTAATGGAAATAACAAACCTACCTGGATTCCAGCAGGATTGATCAAATCAAAAGCTCCTACTGTATTAAAAACAAATTTCACTACTTTGTTGAAATTATCATCACCAATACTCCAGGAAGCATCAGTCAAGAATACTATGTCTGCTTTGGCACCTCTGCATACTGAAAAAAAACAAGAAAATGAACCCTTAAAACACATCAACCATATCACCATGAAATAAATATTGCTTCAAAATTTGAAAATTCAAGAATGACAAATATTCAGCCAAAGTCTACTACCTGGAAGTAATAGATGTGCAGTCAACCTGGCACATGACTAATGCTCAGCACAAAAACATTTATTAAAATATATCAAAGAAAATGTCAAGAAATATGGAAGAGCTCAACAATCAAATATAAATTTTTTTAATTACTTTTTTTTTCTGAGCAGCTACCATAAAACATAAATTGTCTTCCAAGAGCAGATGATGTCATAGACTTGCTGCAGAGCTATAGAATATCAGTAATTTTTTACCCCAAAGGTTTGTATCTTGCTGTTCTAAACCAGGAAATGCTGAAGTCTAGTAAGTCTCTAGAACAAAGGGATGGCATTAGGAAAGGTCTCAATATTCATTTCCCTAAAATTCTGTACTAGTTTTAACTCCACTTAAAGTTATTAAAAATAGAAGTAAACTATGAAGTAGCACAGCAACTACATCGAAATATTGAATAATTCTATAAATAAACATACCATCCCTAGCTGGAGGGATCGTGGGAGGTGGAGGAGGTGTAGGTGGTGGAGTTGGTGCCTCTGTAGGTTTGAGGACTGAAATGAAATAATAATTTTATTCTACAGCTGAACCAAGACAAATTCTATAGCTAAAACTTAAAGTTGACTAATAAATAGTATTTATTACCTACCTGTATGCTCCCTCATAGAGACTGGAGGGCCCTCAAGGTTAGGGGTCTGAACAAAGACGGTAGCATTGTATTCTGTGTCTGGTGAGAGGCCAGTAAAACAGTGGCTTGTTTCTGTCCCACGTATTGTGATTTCCTGTCCTCTGGAACCTGTCAAAAAAAGCCCAACAGAAAGTAAGTTAGAACTTATTACTTGCCTTCTAATATATGTACACGTAAGTATTGAAATTAAGAGACATCTTGAGAGGAGACTGGAGCCAATGGGACTTGTCCCATAAGAGCCTTCCTAGACCAAAATTGTGTGGTGATTATGAACCCTGGAGCTACTAGAAAGTAACATTGCAGCGTAAATGTGAAATCAGGTAACGTAGATGTAGGTTCCCTTGACAGTAAGCAGCACTTCCTCTTTGCAGCTTTTTCACTACTCAAGAAAAATATGTGATGCTCAGAGCTTTAAAGCTCAACCAGATGTATCATTATGGTTGGTGCTTGCCAACAACCCAAATAAATGGTGCTGTCACTGACATAAGACATTTATGGTTCCAGAAAACACAAAAAACAGAATGCATTTACCATCAGTTGGGTTTAGCTTCAGTCTGTAGGATGTTGCTGACCGATGAGGTGACCATCGGATACAGAAAGTATCCCAACCCACTTTGTAACTTGTTAGGTCAGTGACATTCAAATACACTGTGAAAAGAGAAAGAGATAAATCGTTCTCTGGAAAATAGATTGTAGTGGGTAAAGCACACCAAAATGAAAAATATAGTAGCAGTGCTGATCTGGAACTTGATTTTTAAAAATACTCACAGAAAGAAGAAGCAGTTCTAGTCAAATCTCTTGGTATTACACCCTACTGATCTCCACCTAGCTATTTACAAAGGCCCAAAATCCGATACTGGGTAACAGCCCATTTTATGAGTTTTCACATGAAGCTGATTTCTTTACAAAGTAAGAAACTTCCAAAAATAAAAATCTGACTCATATATATGGCAGTATGAAAAAATGTACTGAGTCAGGATGCTTGATTCATCTTAACTGAGGAAATTTTTAGAAGTTTCTTAGCTAAGGACATCATTAAAACCACTGGACATTCCTATGAGGTAAAAGAAGAGTATCAAAAATCCTAGACTTGCTTAGTAACATGGTTAGATTCTGTAATACCCTGGAGACAGTAAAAGATTGACTCCAACTATAGCTTAACAAAATTTTAGGAAGTAGACTAGAAAATTTTATATCATGAAATCATTACTTAAAAATATATCTTCATTACTGTTTCCAAGATTAGTGTTTTTAAGATCTACATCATGGACAGATGATAAGTATTCTCCATGAGAGGATGCTCAGGCCTTCTAGCAACCAGCCTTCAAAATCTTCACTTAATCAATGTTATCTCTGACCAGCTTATGTATCTAGCATGAACACAATTATTCTGACTTACACGTAGAGCCTTGATCTGTCAAAGGTATACTCATTCCAGAATCATACTGGGCGTAAACATTCACATCATAAGTAGTACTGGGAGACAGATTATGCAAGGTGTAGGAAGTCACTTCTCCCACAAAAACTTCCATGGGCTCATTTGAACCTTGGATTGAAAGGAAGCATTAAGTAGAGAGAGAAAGAATCATGATTACATGAGCTACAAAACTATTCTCTTACATGTCAGTAAATGTTAACCTTATTTTTTTCAAAAATAAAGCATATTGATTTCTTAAATTTTAGCATATTACTATGTTGCAAACAGAACATACACATAATTTTACAAACTATTGCGCAACGTTTGTGTTCAGCTTCTAGAAAGGTATACATGTTGCTTGAAGGCCACATAAAACAAAGGTTCTGCAGGACATTAGTACTAAATACCTGTCCAATACTCATCTCACTTACACCAGTTCATGTCCTTAGAAGGACAAGAAGTATTAAAGAGGTTAAAAACAAACCAAGTCATTGTATAAAGTTTTAACTATAAATTCCTGTAATTAATTATACAAAACCACATTTGATAGTTTGTTTTTATTATGAAATATTGATCATAAGATCTAAATAGACTAGAAATAAGACTTTCATGAAATTAATAGATCCTTTAACACAAACGTTCCATGATACATGTGATTTCTAGTCTGATCTACCATTAGCTACTCACTGTTCTGAAAGTTGTATACTCAGAATGAACAGGTTTTCTTACCCACAGGTTTGTATACAATTTTATAGCCAAGGACAGGGGATGGTGAAGGATCCCAGGAAACTCTGAAACGTGTATACCATTCATCAGTTATATACATGTTTTGAGGAGGGAGTAGGCCAACTAAAAAGAAAGTAAAAAGAAAGAAAACCATTCTAATTAGGCTAGCAGTTGTTTTTCAAACTCTAGAAATGCAGATTGTTACTCTGCAAGGTAACAATCACATCAAGGACTTAATTAACTTAATGAAACCTTAACAATGTTGAAGTGCTTAAGGAACATATCTTAAATTTAAAAAATAATAAACAATATGAAAACTATAGTTACCAGTTCTGCCATTTCCAGTCAGTTGTCCACCATCTCCGTCTTCATACACAGCGACAACAGTAATTTTATATGGTGTGTCTGATTGTAGTGGTTGTAGTATCACATTATTCCTTATCCCAGGAACTGTTGTCTAGAACACAAAATAAACAGAGGTAAACACACTCACAGTCTCGTAACTGATCAGTAATGATGGTAGTTAGAAACAAAAATTTGTTCTGATATTTGGCACACTTATTTTTGTATCCACCATAGAGAAAGTCATGCAGGATATCTTAAGGGTTATTGCCCATAAACAATTATCAGTATTTGTTATTTTGAATTACAAAACACTATGGCCATCACAAAAACATAAAGCAAATTGACTCTTCAGTCCCAACCCTCACATCAGACAGAGATGCTGCAGTTCTTCACCAAGATTTCAGCACTGTTCCCTCATAGAAAGGTAAAAATCATAATTATGTGTTTGTTTTCTTGGCAGAAACAAGTTATTCCGAGAAGGAAGCTCTAAATATTTTGATATATAAAAATGTCCCTATTTATGCATCCCTCAATCTCCTCAACTTCCTTATGCAGCCATGCAATATTGCTCCCTTCTAATGAAAATGTAGTCATAATCCCAAAAGTGATACTGCTCCATAAAGAAGCCATAAAGCACTGAAACTAAGGGAAGTAATTTGTGGTATCTATCTCAAAAGCACATCCTATCCCATCCCATTTGCTATTAATACTTGATTAAAATTTTCAGTTTGAGATTTGCTGTTTTCATAGATTGTCCAATCTTTTGTGCAAAGAAGGTATATGTGTTGATAAATATGTGTGTCCTGATTAACAAGTCCAGTAAGGAATTTTCAAACAGTGAATTTTCAGCATGTGCTATACAATAATATAAAAGCAATAATAGCATTTAAATAGCACTCCATACATGTCATTTTGGCTGGTGACAGTCAGCATAAATTCTGACCTCTCTAGGATCTGAGCTTAGCTTTGGTGTAAATACTCTGTGAATTTTATAAGCTTTAGAATAACTTGTGCTATCACTAAGCTGCAGGAAATGAAACACAAACACAATTCACACTGAAACTTAGAACAGCAACTTAGATGCTGAATCAAAGTTACCATTGTTTTCTTATTAGACTCTGCCAACTCTCTCCAATTTATAAAATGCAGACTTACATTTATTCTGTATCTTAGCATGCTGACTTCATAATGAATGGAGTATGAATAGAGTATGAATAGATGGTTATTCACTGTATCATGTTAGAACAAAATACCAGGAAGCAGATTCTGTTCAGAATCTTCTGATTAATGTGTCTCACATATTTAACATTATTTTACACACATATTAGTTCATTAAACCATATATGCTCTGCATCTTCATGAAAAAAAAAAACTTTTATACAAATCATGCTTCTGAGCATTGACAACAATGACCAAAGTACCCACAGAGCCTGCAAAGTGTATTACATGTAGAACGAGTGTCTTGGTTTTTCTGTAGCCTAAAGAATCAACTGAGAACACCTCAGTGCTTACTAAGGAATTACAGAACTTACATATTCATCAATAGGGTCTCCCACAGTGGGTGAATAAATGATTCTGTACTGCTGGACTGGCCCATCAGCATGATCCCACTGTACAGAAAGGCTGTTTGTAGTCTCATCAAATACTCTCACATTCCTTGGACCACTGCGAGGCACTAAAGAATGAAAATACAGAGGCTGTAATGGGGCATGATACCTCTAGTTCAGTGTCACCCTCATCAATTCAAATTTTGCCCTGAAGCTGAAGTCAAGGGCCCTTCCTGAAGTCCTGAATAAATATACACAGGGCGATTAAGTCAATGATAATACAGCAGTGCCTGAAAGGTCTTAAATAGGAAGAGAGCCTAACTGGAGGAACTGGAGCAGTATGGAAGGGAGAGGACATCAAGGAGATGCGCAAAGTGAGCATCTGCATACATTCGGCTTCTCAGACTTCTGCAGACAAGTATAGCCATAGCCTGTCATGTCTTCAAATTTTAGATGAATATGGGGATTTCACAGGGAAAACATAGAAGCAGCAAAAGAGCGATGACCTATTATTGCTATTGACAGGTTCTATACATGTTATTTCTAGTATGAATTTTAAGGAAGCTAAGTATAAGCCAACCAAGATCCCATGAGCTAAGCTATAACAAGGAGGTTTTGGTGTTTAGGTGTCTCCAGCAAAGAAACAAACACCTGGGGAGGCCAAATTTTACAATTACCATGTCAGATACAGAACATGAAGCACTTTCTTTTCTTTTAACAATGAATCCTACCCATCTTAATGTATATCTTAATATAATATCTTCATGTCTATAATTTTTTTTACAAAAGACAAATTGTTATTTATCTGTAATTTGATTTTAAGAACAGCCTTTAAACTCTTACACATTCAAATTAAGCTTATTTCCCAACTGAGAATTACATTGCTAATTACTCATGTGCCACAACTGACAGACAGCAAAAGTTCCCTACCACAGAGGCCTAGAACTACTGTAGCCGCAACTCAGATGCATTCATTCAGAGCTGCACTAAGCAGCTTACAAAATCTGTGGTTGTAACCAATTTTATAACTCCTTCACACACCAATTTTGACATATATTTCACAACACGAGTACTGACTGCCTCTTACATGTTCTTCCCTGTGCTTGGCTTGGATTTCCCTCTCCATCTGCATACAGAGCTATAACATTTATTGAGTAAGCAGTGTCAGGAGTCAAGCGCTCCAGAATCACATCACGAGTGTTGGCTGGTACCACAATCTAAAACAGAAACAAAAACCACCTATATAAATAAAGTTTCCGTTTATACCAGATCTTTTTAGAAAACAATTTGAATGAAATACAGAAAAAATGGGAAAATAACTATGCTGCACACTGTCAAAGAAAAATAACACAAGTTTAAAATAAACAAGCAATATTGATAAAAATTCAATAGCAAGTTAAAAAAAAAAAAAAAAAAAGACATTATAGGAGCTCTCATCCTGGAAATAGAATTGTTATTTTTCACATTTTACATTAAAATAGTTCAGAAAAAAAGGAGAAACATGAACAGAAACCAAAAAAGTAAATTCTGTCAGAGTTTACTAACATATAAAGGACATAAAAAGTCTTTACACTTCCTTACATAAAAACAAGTACTTCTACATGTACAATATGGGTGTACATTTTGCATGAGTACATTCACAGTTGAAGCTTTAAAACTGCACTTATTCCTACACAAATCCAAGAACTCTTACTTCACACCTGGAGGCCATATTTTTACCCATATCCAGACTTCACTGCTCACCAAACCCTACTAAACAGTAACGATTTCGGGTAAGCAAATGGTTTAGTGGTAAAATCATATAAACCTAGCATCTGGTTTCATAATTTTAAAAATTCCTAATAAATATTTGTTGTCTCCTACTACCTTAAAAAAGCTTAATTTAACTCATCTTTACCTGCAATACATTAAAGGATACTCAGTCTTCAACACACAGTTTTAAATAGGAGAGTCTTATTTCTTATTTATTTCACCAAATCAAGCCTTTATTAACAACGGACTAGACTCATAAACACTGTGTTTTCAGCAGAGAATCTCCTGGGCAGACAGTTGGCCTGAGTTTACTACAATTTTTTACACTCATTAAAGGAAGCAATATTCTCTACACACAGTTGACTAATAGTATAAAAGCTAAATTACTTACAGATTCTGAGGGCCTTGGGCCAGACAGTGGAGCATAATTAATTCTATATTGCTGCACTGGACCTGGAGCAGGTTCCCAACGGACATTCATGCTGTTTGGTGTGGGATTGTAAACGTGAATGTTTCTTGGTGTTCCTCTCTCCACTAGATCAAGGAAAAATTATATTAAGTTTTACAAAGTTGCTTGTGTAAGTTCTATTTCTACTTGAATTTACAACAGTGCTCAAAAGAAGATGAAGAGCACCTCAGCCCAAGATAAACACACTACTTTTGTCAGCCCAAAATTTACAAAGCTAAGAATCTCAGTGTTTAGTCTTTCCAAACTTCCATATCAGGCAGCAAAGTATGTGTTTCTACTGCAAATTGAAAGTATGATCATAACACTTTGTTATCCTATTGTTGATCAGACATGTATGAACAGTAGCCACAAACTACACATTTTAGGTCAAGTTGACATTAGCAGCTCAAACTTCCTGGAAAAATTTAAGTAAGTGGTATGGACATTAGTATGGATTAACACCAATATTTGCTGTTTGTTCATCATCATTGCTACTAGCACTACAACTAAAATTTTACTGTTCTGTGAAGTAAACAGTAAGTTTGCTGCACAACTTTGGAGCTGAACTTGCCCAGGATAAGTGGATTTTTGCAATCCTCCACATGAATAAGCCGAGGAAACAGAATAAGTTATAGAGCTGCAATAATAACCAAGCAGGTAAACAGTTTTTTGCATTTATGTTTTAGCTTTCGGGAAAATAAACTTCTACTTTTGATGTAAAATCAGTTTCTAATGATCTGAGGCCATTCACAAAAATCTCCTAACATTTTCTTGAAAAGGACTATTTTACTTACAAGTGCGTCCAGTGTCAGAGGTACGTCCACCATCCCCCTCGGGGAAAACTGGAACCACAGTTACAGTGTAAGGTGTGTTGGGCTCAAGAGTCCTCAGGATGACATAGTTTGTGTTTCCTGGTACTGTGGTCTACAAATTTAAAAACAAAAGGCAGGAGCAAGAAATGTACAAAAACATGCGGTAAAAAAACAAAAGGTTTTTTTATTTCTCACCATATCTCATTTCTAGACTGGATGTGATAAAAACTTTACAAAAGGTGAAGATTCAAATAATTTGTTTATGGTATCTTTTGGAATTCCGTTTCAAGAAGGTTCTGTCTCATACTTAGTATAAATGAGTCTATACTCTCCTATAAAATCCCTTATAGCTCTCTCAACTTTTGGGTCCAGATCCTGCTCTGCTAATAAAAGTAGCACAATCTGCAGTGATCTCTTTGATGACTATTATATTTAGCAGCTCAGAGGCATTAAAATATTACTTTCTAAATAAAAAAAATAAACATTACATAACACTGCAATTTGCTAATGACAAGAAGTAATGAGCAGTTCATGTTAGGAAATAAAACTCCACAGCATTTAATATTTGTCATCAGTAGCACTTGAGATGTTATTGAAACAATGGCATTCATGTATGACTCATTTCATAGGCACATTAAATTGCACTGATGTAGAAAAAGAAACACAGTTGGGAGATAATATTTCCCAGTCTGCAGCAAGGGTTTCATATTTTCGGGATTCTTTTATCTCTTTATTAATTAATTTCAGGAGATTAGAATGTGGATTTTTCTGCTTTCACAAATACCATTGAAGCTGACTGCCTACAGTCACATGACTTCTTTAGCAGTAAAAATAGGCAGAAATTAGGTCTGCCAACTGTTGTGCACCCTGAAGTCAGCTTTACATTTACACAAAGGGCCCTAAGAAAAAAGAAAAAAAAATTGTATGTGATATTAAATCTCTGTGCTAAGAATTAATCACTGATGGTCTACTTTCTGAAATCAAACATCTGTAATACATATGGGAGAAACTTCCATGGAGGTGCTGTACATTTTCTCCAGGGTAGGTATGAACAAAAAAGAAGCTAGTGCATAGGCAAACAAGACCTACTTCACTCAGCAGCACTTCTCTCACCAGCACCATGAGCTGTAACTTATCTGAGATGGTTAGTGAGATCCACATGAAGAATTTACCATTTCTTCGGCACCTCCAGCTGCAGGTCCATAAAACACTTTGTACTGGCGAGGACTTCCTTCTGCATGATCCCATCTAACATTCAGAGTACTGGTGGTCGGGTCATAAACTAGCAAATTCCTCACGGTGGTGAGAGGTTCTGAAAACAGATCAATGAGCTATCAGAAATGTGGAACCCTATTCTCTAACTTTTGCTGTCAGATCATTCCTCTGTAATGTATACTTAGGAAATTTAAAAAACAAGTTTAGTCGCTCATGTTAAATCTTATTTGTTTTCATTAATCAGACTACATCAGCCCCATCCAACAGCACAAGCAATGCTAAATGTAGTTAGAAGGCTAAATGCAGAAAAATTTAATTCTGGACACTATTTCGGAATTATGCAATGAGTTCATTAGGATTTTTCTTCATTCCTCACCAAACACATTGCTTTGTCTGACTTTCCATTGTGAGCTCATAATTAAATACAACTGAATTAATAAATTTATAGTTAGATAATTAATTAAATATAGTGAAATGGGTTTTCTACCTGCAGTGTCTCTGATAGCAAAGCACTCAGTGATTTCTATAGCAGGATCAAAAGAATGCATCAACATAAAATGGTAGAGTCCTAAAGAGCACACTATAAAGGTCAGCCTCTGAATTGAAGGTGCTTAAAAGAATACATATATGAGAGTAACATGCCTTCAGATGCCTTAAGGTGTTTATTACACTGTGGCATCAAACAATTAAACAAATTGAGTAAGAAGTTCCATGGTAACGTTAAGGTTTCGCTCAGCTGTAAAAACTGGACATCCAGTCTAAGACAGTGGTCCAGGGCTTCCCTACAGCCAGTAGACTGACAGGCGTTCTGACTTTAGAAACTTGAAAGCCACCAAAGGACAAATGACAGATACAGATGGGGTGAATTTCACCACAAGAAAGTTTTTTCTGATCATCTAAAAAGCAATTCACCAATACTGTTTTGTACTTAATAAGAAGACCTGAAGAAGTTACTTACTGGTTCTGCCTCGTCCTGTCATTCGTCCCCCCTCACCATCTGCATACATTGATGACACAGTAATAGCATACGGTGTGTCAGGCTGCAGCCTCTGTAACACCACGCTGTTCTGTCGTCCTCCAACAGTAGTCTGCAGCAAAACAAAAGGAAAATATTAAAATCCCTTTTATAGTCTCTTTTGTGCTTACGAGTAAAGAAAGCAAACATTTGATGTGGAGTGGAAAACACCAACATATTAAATGCTGCAATGCTCTTGTGACTGACACAGACATAGACATTGAACCGTAGTTCAATATTTAGTACATATTGGGTTTAGCAATTTTTGACACAAAGCCACTATTCCTTAAAAATCTCCAAACTTGCATGCAACCCCAATATTATGTCAACTGACAGTTCTGTACCAGCACAAATTATATTGTAACTGCATTTATCATATCATTCTTTGTACTTTTAAGACTATCTGCACATTTTCAAAGCCTATTCAGCTAACGTGTTCGGCATAATGCTTAAAATAGTCTGTTGATGAAGAACTGATAATGAGCAAGCATTTACACATTTTCACATTTCATAGCAGTAGACCATTTTAACTTACAATCAAACTTTTTTTTTGTCCATGTACTCACATGGACAAAGCTCCTTTCAGAGTACAAATGCTTTTATCATCCCATCATGGCTGCCTCTACATTTTAGTATCTATTTGCCTTTCAAAACCTGACACTAAATAATCATGATGGTCTCTGCAATTCGGTGTGTTTTTGCAGATCTGTCTTCAAATCACCTGTGATTCCTCTTGGTGCCGAGGTCATTAAATGTCAGACAGCACAATAAAAACTCTCAAGAAATTCTATTTTAAATATTTTGGTGGGGACTGTTCTACTACCTACCCAGCAACTACAGTTTAATAAAATATCAGAGTAACAAAAGAAGACAAGGAATTATGATTGTATGACTGCAAGTCATTTGCAGAGAGACATTAAATACCATGAACAGAGTACGAGAGTTTTATGTGCTCTCCTTAAATAGAGGTGCTTTCTCCAACTGTCACTGCTTAACTCTATCCAGCTGTAAGCTGGATATTAACTATAGTTATACTAATAGACTATAGTCTATTAACTATATTCTTTGCACAGCTTTCAAGAGAATGCTGATAATTTTCTTTTTACTCCACTACCAGCAATTAATTACAGTTATTAATTAAACTTGTTTTTCCTTATTCCTCTAGTGATTTCTCACTAAAATTGCTTTCAACTGCTCAATATACTGTACATTGCAATTAACACAAACGCATATTGTTCAAAAGTGAGTTGAAATGGGTGTGTGAGTATCCAACTGATTCTAAAGTAAATATTCCTAGGTATACTTCTGAACATATGTGATCTCCAATTACAGGAGCAAGCTAAATTTGAGAATGTGGTTCTCATCTGAGGCTGTTGCTCTGACTCATTTGGCAGTAACTACAACAGCCTCCCACTGCAGAACAGGGCATTTTTAAGTAGCACACACTTCTGATAAACAGCCTGACTGAATTACCATTCCCAGGCTGTGTTGTGTAGGCTGCCAGTAGTCAAAACAGTTCTTCCTGACAACACAGGGAAAGCTGGCTGATCACAGAGTACTGTGTCTCCAAATCATTACAGCTTCTCATCATATAAAAGAGTCTAAAATACCTTAAATACTTCATTAGCACATGTTTTGCATGGATTTCTTTTTGCAACTGCTACTTCTGTGGGCTTATTCTGACTCTAGAGAGGTGAGAGACAGTCTCAACTGTTCACAGCGTGTTCCATGGCAAAGTCCTCAAAGCACATGAACCACACTATGGAAAACTCTGGACTATGAAAGTAGTCATGGTAGTTCATATTATTAATTGTTGTGGCAACTATATCTGTGACTTGTAGCCTTACATGCTGATTGACTTATTCCTCAACACTCTTTATCTTAGTTTTATCTATAAACAGTTGGAGTTTATGACCTCAAAGGTCTTTTCTAACCTAAATGATTCTACGATTATGTGATTTTCGAGCAAACAGGATACATTCAAAGTTATTGCTGCTCAGTTAAGAGTATTCTAACTTTGATTTGAAAGGGGAGAAAAAAAGGTGGGAGTACATACTTATTCACTATAAATATAAGTCTTCATGTAAAAGGTAATTAAATACAATTATGTGCTTTGAAAAGAAATTATTCAAATGGATTACTTTGCAGAAGGTTGCATTTTAGGTTGAATAACTTTAGCACTTCAAAATTAGTTACCAGTTGTTCAGGGCCATCCCCACTGATAGGCTGGTAAATGATCCTGTATCTCTGCACTCGACCACTGGCAGGATCCCATTTCACTGTCAGACTGTGTGAAGTGGCATTGTACACCTGAAGGTTTCGTGGGCCACTCTTTGGGGCTGTGAAGCGTAATAAAGAAAAGAATAAATATGTAGTTCTCCAAAGAGCAGAGGCAAACACTTCATTCATATTTTTAGGGCTGCATGAATGCCTGATCAAGAGCAGAATGTATTAAGTACCGGGGAACATAAACTCTAATGTTTGTAAAATAATAAACATGTGGTAATCTAGTGTTTAGTATTCTTCCAAATACACAGTAATATTTATTAAATGATCTCAGCTTTTTAATGTCAACATTCGTCACAGTTTAGAAAAATAGAGCTATACATTTTCTTCGTAAAATGGTACCTGCATATTCGGATTCTTACCTTGTGTAGTGATAGGTACCAAGGGTACTAGGAAAAAAGTAGAAAGAATTTTCAGAATTCTTGTATATGTATGCCTTCTGTTTTAATAACTATGAGTAACAACATGCAGAATCCCTTTATTTACTTACATGTTCGTTCACTGCCAATGAGCTCATCACTTTCTGATTCATCAGGATAGATGGCAGTAACTGAGACATCATATAATGTATCTGGATTCAAATTTTCAAAGACCAAACTATTCTCATCCCCATTTAAGATAGTCTTGTGAAGAAATTAAAAAAAAAAAAAAAAGGAAAAAAATAAATAAACAAAACCAAAACAAACAAATGAAACAGGCAAACAGAGAGTGGGATATAACTGAGTAACATTTTACTCAGTAACGTCACTGCAAGTGGCTGTAAGTAGGTGTCCTACACCTGCTCACTGAATTTCCATGAAGCAAAACAAGAGGACTTGTAAGTTATAGGCCATTTATCAATTACACTTCTGAATTTAAAAATACACCCTCTGAGAGACTGCCCACAAAAGCGTATGGTGGCTGTCTATTCTTACCTCCTGTTTTTCCGCTCTTCCATAGGGTCCCCATGTTATTCTATATAGAGAGACATCTGGAGCTCCATGATCCCAAGTGCCTCTGAAACTATTTGTGGTTATATCTGTGATTCTGAGATTGACTGGTGCTGGTACAGGCTCTGTTATGAGAAAAGGAAAAGTATTCCACAAAATGTAACTACAAAACAAATACAGTTAAAGGAATTACACAGATAAATAATTTAGAAGATTATGTAGAAGGCTCATCTCTCAGTTACCATGCTTCTAATGACTACAATTAAACACTGTAGTATAACCCAGTCCACCTACACTAAGCAAATAATCCTTCATAAGGTCACATCACTAGGTCATCACCTGATAAAACAGACTCTAGCTGTCTGTGGCTCTACTAACCTCAGCAGAGGTCACAACTCACATGCCTACTCAAAAAACAACTGAAGTCCTGGCTGTTACATTTTGGAGTTATATGGAGTGAATATGATCTCCCATAGACACAGGTCAAGTTCCTGCATGAGTTTCTTGCAAATCTTAAAATTCTTTATATAAGCCAAATAAGTCACCACTTATTTAGAAAGAATTCACAGAGGTTAACTGTAGGTTAAGGAAGCAAAATATTATAGCCACTGGGAAGAAATACCTAAATAGGTAAAACCAGAGAAACTAAAAATAATTTCTTTGGCAGAGCTTTCCTCTTCTTTCTTTACACACACGTTCACACAAAACCACAGGTATAGAAGAAAGACTAGCACAATAGCAAGCAGAAAATCTCACAAATATTTTTAAATACATCAGGCTACAAAACGAAAAATTCAGAAGAAAAAAAGAAAGAGAATATGCATGGTTTTTTCTTCTTTTTCACACCAGACTGAGGGGCAGTGAAAAGGTAACATTACTCATTTCTATTGTACCTCTTCTGGTTAACTATCTTCTTAAATAACAAGCCTAGATCAGGATGAGCACTTCCTTGATACCTGCTTTCTCCATTCAGTCTGTCACATCTCTTGTATGGAGATCAGCTCTTACAGCTTGTGCAACTCCATTTCCTTGCCTCTATTTTCTGAGGTTACTCAAGTGCTGCCTTTATGATTCTCTAAAACATAGGCTGCTTTAGCATTCCATGATGCAAAAATTCTCTTGGATCAGAGGCAAGATCATGTCTCTCTAATCCTCTAGTATAAGGCCCAGCTTCTTACTCACTTTCCTAGATTCCTGTATAGACTTGTTAAACCTTTCCTCTGTTCTTGTATTTTCTTACCAATTCTACACCTACATTTCTCCTTCAGCCTTTAAACAGAAATAGTTTTGCTACAGTTGCTCTTCACCTCTCAGCAGACTGCAATGTCAGAATTCACTATGGTAAGACAAACTCATCTAAGATTTCTAGGCTTTATTACATTGCAAATAATGCTAGAAGTGCAAGCAACGCATTTCTCAGATTAAATTAGAGCTTCACCTAAACTCAATAACATATTGCACTACATACAACTTAAATAGAACATAAGGCAAAAACAACCACAAGAATGATTATTAGGAAAACTTACGAGTGACAGCTTCTGCATTGGTTGGTAGGGATTCCCCTTCATCATATACAGCGACAACTTTTATATTGTACAGTGTTTGTGAGGAAAGGTCAGAGAGAGTAGTGCTGGTTTTGAGCCTGTCAAGTTCCACCTACGAATAAAAATAGTGACTCAAAGGACTGAAAATTGCTCTGTTTCTGACTCTGCATTTGTATTAATGGCAGAAAATCTTGCACTGAAAAACAAAGAAGTATTCTGCATTAAATTCTGCCATTTACACCTGAATATTGAGTGTTCTCTACTAATTCCCTTGCAAAGCGTATTATATCAAGTACATGTAGTACTTGATATAACATGCTTTATTCCTTTTGAAATAAGGATGCAGACTGAACCTTTAGAAAATCCTGGCTCCTTTACAAAAACAAATTTGATTCTCCAAGAGCTGGTTTATGCCTAGCTGTGCAGTTAAAGAAAGCTTGTACATAACTAAGACATCTCTAACAATGCTCACATGTCCTGAAAGTAGGCAAAGGGGCTAATAATATATCTTTATTCCACAATACTGTCTTCTTAATTGTAAGCTGTTCTTAGCCCTTGGCAAGATGACATTTAAGCAGAAAGTAGAAATGGCTATTTACCAAAACATATGAAAATTCTCCAGTCAGTTAAAGGATTTTTCCTCTCTGGAGGAGGAGGAAGAAGGGAGTACCCAAAGAGATCTATCTTGTTCTCATTCAGTTTCCAAGAAATCAATACCCTTTCCTGACTGCAATCACCATGAACTGATGTTCTTTACTCTCAGCAGTGGGTTATAATACTATTTTTACTATTTTTCAGTAATCTGTCTCCTCAAAATAAGACTCTTATCCTAGTATTTTAAAAAATTTACCTCTTTTACATCAGCATCATCAGCTATTTTGTATCTTAGGATATATTTTCGAACTTTCCCTGGGGCAGGATCCCAAAGGATATTCATGGTGCTGTGAGTAACATCCTGAATTGTCAAACGTCTGGGTCCAGGCAAAGGTACTGTAAAAATAATGATAGCAGTAAGTGAATGCAATTCATAGCAGAGGTATAAGTCTCTCACAGAGGGAAGTGAATTCTCTTCATGTCTTTCAGTGAAAGTGAAAGTCTTTTCAGTGAAATGGAGGCAATCACTTTCTGAGAAGTTCATTGACCTGGGCATTAGCTGAGACACGAGTTCACGAGTTTATTGTCCAGTAATGAGCAAAATAGCTATAAACTGTGGTAGTTTCACCTTTGAAATTATGAGCACAATACTTCTAGAAGCATCATATGGGCCTAAGACCATAACTTTTCGTGACAATAGCCACCAACGGCTTTTTATCTATGGTTAAAGGTTTAAAATTTTTAATGACATAAAAATAGCCATACTGCATGCCATACTGCCTGCATCTACACCAGAAGCAAGCCTCTGCCAATAGGAAATGTTTAAGGAAAGGTATAAAAAAGGAAGTCATGTTTCGATGTATTTTTTTCTTGATATGGCATGTTTCTTTAGTATTTTCTGTACTTCAGAGAATGTCTGCATTCGGGAATAAGGTTTCTAAGCTAATACAAGTAAAATTGAGACCTTTTGAAAACATTGAGATCTCAAGGTTTCCTTCACTATTCAAGTTAAAAATTATTTTGTTTCCCTTTTAGTAGCTGGGCCCTTTTCATTGAAAGTGCCTTTGAGGTCTTTGGGAAATGTATGAGTGTTAGAAAATGCATGAAAATTCATGGTTAAGACGGTCTTCTAAATAAAACAGATGCTATAAAAACTGTTGTCTGAAATAAAATCAAAATTAAATGTTGCTGAAGCCATAATAAAGCAAATATCAAGATGTCCATACACGTCACTTCCTGGGTGGTGAGTGGATCACTAGTCATATCACCAAACAATACGTAAGCTGTTAAAGTGTATTCGGTGTTGGGGATGAGATCTACCAGCTGCACCTCATTCACTGATGGTCCCACACGCATCTGCACATGAAAAATAACACACCATGTTTAAAAACTGAAGAAAGCAATAGCAGAAAAGCGAGCAATGATTTAACTTCAAGGGAATTTTGTTTGCGAGATTCACAGTATATTTACGATTTCCTGACTGATGTCATTGTGTATAATATCCCAGTAAGTTCACTGCACTTCAAGAAGTTCATGTCAGTCTTTTGACTATTATGATAGTCTAACAGTTTTTCTTAATTTATTTTTGGTAGAGTACAGGTAGCAAAGACAGATCCTCTTACCTCTTTCTCTGTGGCTGGGACTGTGGCATTCACAGGTTCGTACGTTAACAAATAACCAGTAGCTCCATTCAGAGGTTCCCATCTCACGCGCATGTAAGTTGATCCAATGTCATAAACATTCAAGTTTCTAACTGAAGAGATTGGCACTGTCAAATGAAAAATATATATTAATTTATTTATTTCCGCTTCTTCATCTTTTATATCACAAATCATACCACTGAGAATATCGTACATGGGTATTAGGGCACATTATAGGTAGCGGAGAGTTGAACTGCAAAGAGTGGCATTTAAATTCTTAGTCTAAGAATGAGGTAATGGTCATCCCATTTTGAACGTGGCTTCAGATTTGCTACATACATGGCTAAAACTCCTAAAAATCTGCACTGGAACTTTTAATCTTCCAAAAAGCAACATTAATTCACATGGAAGTTCTAATATGAAACCACATGACTGGCTTGGGATCTGTATGAAGAGGATTTTTGTCCATTTTTTTTTGTTTTCTGTATTTCTCAAGTTATTAAATAAATGAAGTTTCCATAAAACCATATCAAAAATTAACAGACTTCATAAAAATTATGCACCTATTTTAAGGATTTTTCACAAGGTTAATGCAAAACAAATAAGTGAAATGACAGCAAAAATTCAATCTTATTAGAGGCAGAAGGGTCACCCTTTGTTGCATTCAGCATAAATATAACTGAAGTCAATCATGTACATAGGAGAACCATGGCTAAGTTATAACACACAGAAGTGGCATAACCGTGTTGAATTAGCGTTTGCTAATTAGAAATAATTCTGTCTGGTAGTAGCAGGAATTAACTCCCTAGCATAAAAATGAAGGAGCACATATTTGTTAATGATCAGATTTCAGGAATTTATAAACTCTGTCTTGTAATTCATGTCTGTTGTTCTAGTTTTGTACAGCCATGCTTTATGAGCTTAGAAAGAAGCTGGGGCAAACATTTTTTATCACTTTGCAGTTTCACTTTGCTGAAGTTTTCCAAACATTAAGGTCTGAACAACCAGAGCAACACAATACAGTTTAATAATTCAAATTAAATATTTTGCCTCTGCTAAGAAAAAAACCCATAGTGCTAAAAGTTCTACTGGGCAGTTCTCCAGGTCCAAAACTGGCTGTTAACATGTTATTCAAGATCCATTTCTAACTTACAAGTTGTTTCCCTGCCGATTAAAGGTTCGCTGCTTTCATCTTCTACCACAGAAAACACATTAACCACATACTCTGTTTCAGGTTGCAGATCTTTCAGAACTGTTGTTGTTTCCATTCTACTTACATAAAACTACATAAAAGAGAAACAATGTTAACCACTGTAAGACAAATATGTTTGTAAAATTATCTCTAAGAAAAGCAATCATTCCTTGTGAAAATGCAGAAATCGATGATAAGGAGATAAATAAAGTGTGGTCTTAATTTTGTATACATTTTATCTGACAATATACCATTATTTTTGCAAAGTAAGGTGTAAGGAAATCTTAGACAGACGCTTGCTCCAAATTGAGCTGGATCTATTTGGCATCACTTACAGTGCATTCTGATTTCATGCATGGTTTACACTTTTATATTACTAAAGAACAAAGAGAAAGGGCCAGGGAAAAAAGGGTCCCTTTGGGAAAAATTTCAAAATCTGGGATAATCTAGATGATTACAGCACAGGGCATTACAACACCTTGCAGAACAGAAAAGCCGGGAAGTAGTCAAATTGTAAAGTCAGTGTGCACTGGAAAAACAGCTCAAACTTTAATCAAAGGCCAAATCCTGAGCTCTCCATGAGCCAAACCTGAGTAAAGACTTAAAAGCCACATCCAGAGATGGGAAGTTCAGAGCTAGGTACACAGAGGTACCTAACTTCATTCTTCTAAATACTTCATTCTCCTAAATACTATTCTGTCCGGTTAAAAAGAGTAATGAGCAATTCAGATTTCCTAGAGCCAACAGTTACCAGTTACTGACACTCTGTGTAGAGAAGTAACAACCACAAGATAAGTTTGATCCTGTGCAATAAACAGTTTGGAGTTATGTAGTGTTAATCTAAGCACTTCTTACAACCTGTATCCCCCACTGTCTTGTTTTCTACTAATAAGAAAATGCATTAAAAGGACAGCGGGCCTACCCATGAGTATGGTCAGAAAATTTCTGGTACAGACATATTTCAACCAATATATGACAGAGGAATATGAAAATAAAGGAATTACTAGAAATAGAAGACAACTCTTTATAATAAATATATTTTACTTCTGGATTCATGATATTAAAACAACCAAAGTCATATACATGCTCCTATTTTTTGTAATTTTGTGTATCATTTACCAAGGCATGATATTCTTGACCTTAGGAGCGTTTTTAACTTACTGTTAGATCATACGCAGCACAGATTCAGAATGATATTACCACGATGTAGAAGTCCAAGGTTATAATGGGACAACATCAAAGACGAACATACAATACTAACCTGTTTAGGGCTACCTCCAGAAGTAGGATAATATTCAACTCTGTATCTATCAACACTCTCAGGAGGTGGGCTCCATCTCAGTCTGAAAGAACGAGGTGTCACTTCCGAAATAACTAAATTTGAAGGAGGTGGCAAATCACCTGCAAGAGTGAAGTAAATTAAAAAGATATGCAGTTATCTTATCAGAGGGAAAAAAAACCTCACTTTATGTAGCTGTTTATATTTATTTTTCCTCAGGAATTCTTAAATCGACTGCATGAAGAGATAGCTGACCTTAACACACTCAAGACTAAACAAGTTCCCTGTCATTCCTATTCCACCTTCAATACCAGTGTTTCACTGAAGAAACATCAGCTAACGTTACTGTTTGTCCATGCTCAGCTTTGGGTTTGGGTTGTCAGACATTAATACTTCAAAAGAGAAGGGCAGCTAAAATTTTCCTTATTGGATGAGTATCATCAAAGAACATGTCACAATGAACAAAAAGCTGACACACTAAGAAAGATACTTCACAATTCTGGGGAGAGAAAGAAGGCACATCCAGCAATGTCATGCTGTGTTAGTTATAACATAGTCACTGTTGAAAGGAAAGGAAGAACCCCTGCAGAGTAGTCCAGGTGGTCTGCACAACTTCCTCACACCAGCAGCTGAAAAAACAGCCCATGGCTAACACAGTGTTCCCAATAAGTAATAAAAAGGAATTAGCAGTGCAAACACATAAATGGAAAAAGGATGAAATAGACTGAAAATGTGATATACCTGGACCTTTCACACTGTTACACAGATTCGTGGTCACATTCTCAACAATGCTAGCCAGGAAGGAGAAATCTGCAACGTTGTAAGCATGGATGTCATCTGGATCTGTTGCAATCTGCTTCAATTCACTTTCATCTGCATTTTTAATACCTTACAGAGAAGAAGAAAGCAAAACTTTTTAGAAATTATGGCCGTGAAGCACAATACCATGCACTTAAGTCTCTAAACACATTCTTTGAATAAGCTTTCATGTACTTATGTATGTGGCCACTGCTCTGTGCGTTTAGCAGATGGGCTGGAGGGGATTGTTGCAGGCCATCTCCATATAATACTTACCAATTGCATACAGTTCCACTCCCTGATCTCTGAGTTTTCTTGAAGGGGTGACTACATCATCTTGTGATTTGCCATCAGTGATGAGAACACCAATTTTGCGAGCTCTGGGCCTTAAGCCAGCATCTTGTCTGAAGTTGTTTCTTAAGATGAAATCCAAGGCCATTCCTACCATGACACAAAGAAAGTAACTATCATTGTAAACTATTCCCGAATATTAGTCATGATAAAAAAGATTATTTCATCCTAGTGACTTCACCCTGACTATGTAGCTATGTAGTTCCATAGTTTACTTCCTTCTAGAAGCATTTTGAATCTAGTTTCAGCCTATCATCTAGACTTCTCAGCAACCGATACTATACGGCGCTCTCTTACCTGTTGTGGATCACTCTCCTGATTTCCACTAGCCTTCCTTCTGGTTCCTGGTTGTCTTCATCTCAACCCTGACATGCAAGTGACCTTTCTTCTTCTCATATGCTCAACAGCAACAAAAGCTCTTCATCATCCAAACTCTTTTCTATTACATTTCTCCTGCGTTTATAAGCCTATGCTAGACCTATTCTCTTCCAGCCATACTGGGCTGAACTGTTAAGTCCCTTTCATCACAGACACATTTGAGTTCACTGAACAATATTAGGGCCAGCTACTAGAATCATTTTCACTGGAGCTTAGGTAAAATCCTGGCACTGTGACATACCTGTTAGAGTATTGCCTCCTTTGTATGGTAAATTGGCTACAGCCTCTAACAAAGACTGTTTGGTTCGGTAAGCATTGAGATTCCATTCTGTCCTGGGATCACCACTATACTGTGCAAGACCTGGGAAAAAAGCCATCATTTACTCAGTTATTATGTGTCTCTGTAGCAGTTATGCTCCATTTTCTCTCCAACATATGAGAACTTACCAATCTGTACTTTGTCAGGACCAATATCAAAAACTTCAACAATACGGGCAATGAAGTTCCTGATGGTTTTAAAATTTGGCCGCCCAATACTCCATGAGCCATCCACCAGCAGCACAATATCAGCTTCTGCTCTGGTTCTACATTCTAAACCTGCCATGTCAACCAGAAAAATATAGCCTTAGTATGATGGCTTTCTTTCCCCATCCTTTTAGATTACATATGTCATGAGTTAGCTTCCAAAACAGCTCTAGTTTTATTCACTGGCACTCCATCAAGTATGACCTGTTTGAGAGCATTATTCACACTAGTCAGTGGTTCCATGGCAAAAGCTGTATAACTTTCTTCATGTATGCTTCCTTTTAAAAATAAGCCTTCACAAATGCCAAGGCCAGTGTTCTCTATTGTCATGTCATAGTCTGTTTTGGTCTTTAAAGATGGTTGATAATTTGATTTCAGAAGTTTTGTCCAAGACTACAAAACTAACCACTGATATGGCAGTGAGCATTATCAGATTGTACAATTTTATGGTATTTTAGTCTGTCACATATAGCTAAACTACTGATTAATTTTCAACCATGTAACAGTAGGATTAACAGCATATATTACAATCACTATTAAATAAATAGCATTTCTCAATGTTCAGGGGAAAAAGACATAGTAACACAAGTGGTATAGAAGCTTGCATGTACAGGAAAGAAAGAGCACAATCCAGAGATGTCACACAAACATAAACACAGGTCAAGAGATACAGAGGGAACAAGAACAAACATTTATATAAAGCTGCAATGTTCTTAAAAGGTAGGAAGTTATTTCAGATATCTTCAGTTTACAAATTACAGAATAAAATATGCATCATATTGTTCTCATCACAAGAAAAATCACAAAATATTTATACAAAACAGAAAGACACAATAATTTTATCCACAGCCATTTGCAAAAAAAAATAAACCAAAATCCTTTCTCTCTCTTTTCCTGTAGATTTTGTTACCAGCTGCACATTTTCTGGCCTCCTGCCATGAGAGCTTCTGGTCTTTATATGGAAGAAATCCCATTGAGAAAAATCAGCCACACTCATCACAGTTGAAAGATATTGTGATTTCATATATGTTCCACAGAACTGATCCAACACTGTAGACTCATGAATATAACTATTCCATGTACCTGGGGGTTAAAAGCATGATCCTCTTCTGCATAGAAAATATAGATCTAGTCTTTAGTCAAGACAATAAAATCAGTTGGGAATAGGGTTTAAGTCAAACCATGTTAGTTCAAAAATTTGCATGCATAACTTTAATATGAAAGTTAAAGTTAGCTTCATGTACAATATAAAAATTAAACTATTTTGACTTTTGTGTTTCTTCCAACTACTATAGTTCCCCACATGGAAAATTCTAGTAAAGGTGCCAGATCTAGAGCAAATTTTTCCCCCTATTAATAAATAATTTACTATTAAATTTACAGTCCAAGATATAAATTCATTTTTCACATTAACCATGACTCAAATCCATGCATTAGCAAAACTAATTAACTTAAAGAATACAACACTGAAGACAGAAATGAGAGCTGCTATACTGAAAAATAACAAACCACTTGGTGCCATTTTTTTCCTGCTAGACTTATTAAAGCTTTAATCTAATGCCACTGATGGCCTGTTTTAGTTTTAAGTTTTTTTCAGTTTTAGCCCCTAGTATTAGACAGAGAGGGACATCAATTAATTAGGCAGTTTCTAAAAATGTTTTAATAAAGTTATATACAAGATGAGTAAAATTTACACAGCCCAGTGTGGGCTAAGCAAAAAACAGTCAGCTGTCAGAAACACTTTTTTCTTTATTAAACTCTGAACAGACTCTGCAATTAGGTTCTTTCTCCTCACCAAATTCTCTCTGATAGTTATGCAAATCTTGAAATGGCAGAAGAGAAATGTCTTTACTTATACATGTATCCTTGGCTATTTAGATGCAGACCTGCTCTTTTATGATTTCCATGAAGGAGGACTGAACCCTGAAAACTTCTTCAGCTGGTATTAATTGAGACTATGGTGAGCACAACTATTAACATGCAGAGGCCCATTAACATCATCAAAGGGAGTTCTTACCATTCACTGAAACCTTGAAATAAAGGTTTAGCTACACAGTGAGAAACTGCCAAAGACATACTGGCGAGCACTCTGCAAAGGCCTTTCTGAAAAAGCCTCCTCTTATTATAGTAAAAAAACCAAAAGACTAGATAATGGGTATGTTGAATATAAACTTAAATAATATACATTAACACTAGGACATTCCCAGCTATCAGAACTTTGTTTGTGATATCATCTTGGTCTTAAAAGTCGCCATATAAGGACAAGCAAAGGGCCAACAATCTGCTTAAAATTCCTTGTTCTACTCCTGTGAACACCCCTGTAGATGAGCCATGATCTCTGTTCAAGAATTTGACCTTATGTGATTTAACACAGATGTGGACAGCTGGAAAATGCAATGCAGATGGCTTTGAATAATCAGCAAAACATAGGTTGCCTGAGTTATCATCTTTTGTAAGATCATCTAAAGGGTGCAGAGGACTAGAATTGTGAATTGGGGCATGCTTTGTGGTAATTTCAGACCAGGGTTTATGTCATCAGGGTAGAGAGAGTATAATGAATCCTGTAAACAAGTATGTATGCACATTAGAAAAACAAAAAGGAAGTGTAGTAAATTTTTGGTCTTTTTTTAATCCAGAATTCAAAACTGCCTTTTCTTCAATTCAGTCATGTTTACCTCTAGATAAAAATGGCTCCGAAGTAGTATCTGAAAGGGTGGTCATCTCTTGTCCAACCAGAGGGTTGCTCTCTCCTCCTTCAAACATCCCAAAAACATTTACCTTATAGGTAGTTCCTGCCCTGAAATAGTTAAACAGGTGTACTGTAACTAAAGTCATTTGGCTCATTAAATACTAAACACTCCATTTATTAAATTCTCACAGAAAAAAAAATTACCTCATAGAAAAGAAGGTGTTAAAACACAAAGCCCAAATACTAGCTCTTCCACAGGATATTGAAGTTTCAACAATTTAAAAGCTTATTTTACATGCTATACTTAAATTTATAGTCTTCCTCATTCAAGTTATTTAATTCTGGGAAGAATACAGGAAGTTGAGGATGCCCCATCCCAGGACATCAAGATCAGGTTGGATGGGGCTTTGCACAATGTGATCTAGTGGAAGGTGTCCCTGCCCACGGCAATGAGTTTGGAACTAGATGATCTTTCAGGTCGCTTTCAACCCAAACAATTCTATGACTGTATGATTCTTTGACTTAATGATCCTATTTTTATTATATTTACTATACCTGCCTAACAGATTTTTACATGGTGTGAAGCCTTCTTTAAAAATCCAAGCCTCCAAGAAAGTGAATCAAAAATGAAACTAAGCATCTTTTAAGAAACATGAGACAAGGAAATTTTGAGAGGAAACTTTAGAAATCCCAAATATCTTCCAGTATTCCATTATCTTTCTCATATGTGAAATACACAATACAGCTCCCGCCTATAACTTTGCCTCCTTCAGTTCCTGTGAGAACACCACAAGTGATGCAAAATGGATAATCTTAGAAAGAGACCTGTCCGGTACCTTTCAGACATGGCATAACAAGTTCTTCATAACTTATTAACAAAATTGTTTTCTTACTTATGGTAGATTTTACCAGGCATTTCAATACCAGATCATGATTAAATAAAACCCTAGGCTAAAGTTGTTTACAGGAAACAAAATAAAATAAAACAAAACAAAAACCAACATGAGGGAATATCCATACCTAAGCTCCTCCAATACCACTGTGCTGTCGTATGGCCCCACTATTAATTCTCCAAGACTCCCATCATCTTCAGTAGGGTGGAAAGTTACTTTGTACCCCTTCACTCTCCCTGGGGCTGGCTCCCAGGTTACTCGGAAACTTGACATAGTTGAATCAGAAGTTCTCAGATTTCGAGGTGGCTTAAAGGGAGAGGCTGAAAGGGTGGGAAACAAAAGGGTTTAGATCAGGTCTGCACGTGGAAAAAAAATCAACAAGTATGCTTTTATGCAAAAATATATATGCAAATCCAGTACTAGTGACAGTCCTAAACTATTTGTTCCTTTCTTTAGACACAAAAACAAGTAGTAAGAGATGAAAGGTGAGATTCCTGTCACTGAATTTTAGCTATCTAACCAATAGGTACATGGGCTAAGTTTATCGTTGAGGCTCCCTCTGCAGTCAACAGACTGAGGGATAAATTGCCTGGTAGCTCAAGCCAGGCAAATTTACCAACCACAAGTGTGGCAGCGTGTCCAAAAACAACTCTTCAGAGGAGTGCCAGCCAAACAGCTTGAGGTTTTTAGGTCAAGAGCAACTTCCTCAGAAGACTAACAGCTGCCCACTGCAGGGCAGTACTCACAGACGGAGTGGTTAACAAGCTGCTGCTAGCTTCTGCATTTTGTGCAACTTTTGCTTTTGTGCCACTCTAAAGTGCAGTTGTGGGAAATACTGCAGCAGTGTAGTCTCAATGTTGCAAAAAAATGGGAATTAGAGTAAACAGAAAGTCACCACTATAGCTTTGGCATGAAAGACGGAGGAAAAAACGTGATTGCCTTGTTCCTGTGCCTATGCAATTGTCTGACTATAGCCAAAAGATCATAAACGTCCTCAGATTGTGAATTCTGCTGAGAAACAGTAGATACACTCCACTCACAAGGAAAAATACAGATTCTCTGTCTCATTTCTCATCATACTCCCTGAATGATCATGACACCTTCAACTACAAAGATCACACAGGCCCCACTTGCTTCCAAAGAGTGTTTACCACCACAGTTATTTAGACTGAATGCAGAGAGGCATATCTGTATCAAGATGAAGAGTTCGAAAATCAAAAGCAGCTGGATGATCTAAAATTTATCTCAGTATAATTTTCAACATTGAAAAACTAGGTATTGGTCAA
Organism: Dasyornis broadbenti; assembly: GCA_013397935.1. Classification (NCBI taxonomy): domain Eukaryota; kingdom Metazoa; phylum Chordata; class Aves; order Passeriformes; family Dasyornithidae; genus Dasyornis; species Dasyornis broadbenti. The sequence goes on from VZRN01006449.1 coordinate 611,404, forward strand.
GAGCTGATCAAGTTTTCACGACTCCTTTATATCAACCACATTTTAGGTTAAGAAGAACTCTTTCTTCAGTAACTGAGGTGCTGATATCTCTACTGTTGGGATCTACTTCCTGTCATTATTCAATAGAACATATATTCAGAGAACAGAGAATGGCATGAACTATTTACAGAGTACCTCAGAGAACAGCACGAGTGTCACACAGGCAGAAACATATTGAAAAAAAATTCTCTTTTGGTAATGCCTTTCAATATACTGAAGCAGAAAACTGATACTAAATCTGGTTGATCTCAACATCTAGAAGACATTTCCTTACAAAATATAAGACCAACACCACATTCATACTAAAGGTAGAGTAGAAAATGGGTTTTGCTTTCACCACAAAAATGCTTTCACTGACACTTAATAAAAGTTTAGGAGTTTCTGAGGAAGAAGACAGCCTGTCCAAAAGACCATGAAGTCTGACTTACACAGATGAATCTTTAAAATTATCTACTCCCCCTTTTTAATACCTTGGGTTTTCTGCAGAAAATATGGTGACCAGAGAAGATAAAACTAAATAACAGGATGCTGGGTAGCTATTTAATCAATACCCACAACCAAAAGGTGATTATGAAACAGCTGACAACACTTAATCAAGTAGTCCGTCTTCCTCACAAAACACCCTGTTTGAACTTCTCTTCACAGCATTTCAAAACAAGTCTGGTGTTTTCAAACAGGTTTTACATCATATTTACACCCTTTAATATCAATAGCAAAAAGCTGTGCTCAGGCTATGCCACAGTGACGTTTCAAACAAATCAAACTCTCTTCTCAACTCCTAACATTTTCTTCAATGTGCCTGTCAATTAATGATCTTGGCAGATTCCACCATGCTGTTCTATGTTTCATGATTATTAATTTTAAAACAAAACTTGCATTATGAAATCCTGTACAACCTTGTGGTACATACCTGTTGTTCCTTCTGCTTTTCTTGATTTCCCTTGTCCAAAATCATAAAATGGAACAACAGTTAGGTCATATGTAGTTTGGGGCTTAAGTCGCTTTAACACTATGCTTGTAGCAGGAGCATTTACTCTTCCAAACATCTGTCTTCCTCCGCTGCGGGGTCGGTAGTACACACGATAAGACAGGACATTCCCAGGTGAAGGCTGCCATGTAACTCTCATTGTCTTTTCTGTCTCGTTGTCTACTGTCACAGTCCTGGCATTTGGTGACACTTTTCAGTGTAAAAATACGGATAAATTTTTACTTTATCATATACAGATATATTTGAATGCATGACTACAAAATTAGTTCTGCTGTATTAAAAAATAAAATTGTCCTCTAAAATTGCGTTGTTTGTTTGTAGGGAAGACTTGAGAATCTCACAGGTCATTGTTAATTACTTTTAATTGTAACGAACTAAATAAACAGAAGTGTGCTTTTCACTACTGAGACAAAAAAGAGGGAAGTATAAATCACATGATGACACAGCATAATTTGGAGCCTTATTTAGTCACACTTTTCAGTAATCCATAAAATAATAGATTCAGCACTCTCAAATGAGAGTGTTAAAGTCATTGTTTTTTCATGAACACAATGTCCCATACAGTTCAGATTTTCTAAATTTTGACTTTACAGGTCTGATAAGGTACTGGTGAATACCTAAACTGCTGGCTGTTGAATGCCATACAAACTATCCTGCAAATAGAGGTGAGTGACTTTCCAAATGTTTGGAAAATCACTCATCACAACATAGCATATGTGCTGAAATAAGTCCATGAACTAATAAAGCATTTTTTCGACAAATTGCAGCATTCAGCTTCTAAGAGATATTTTCCAGACTGTACAAATGGTATAAATAATCCCAAGTGAACTGACAGGTATGCAATGCTGGCTGTCAGCCAAAATAAGCCATCAAGGTTTTGGCAAAGCTGAACCTTCTTGGCTTGGTGGAATCGGTCAGTATTTCATCACACAATAAGGTAGGCTTTGTAGTTCCTAGGAACTGACAATTTCTGTGTGTGTACCAGAAAGACACAGTATTAGTCCCAGGTCTGGGGCTATTGATAGGCCTGATAGCAAGTTCCCTCAGTCAGCACAAATGATATGGCTAAGCTGCCTACTTAACCTGGAAAGGTTAGGACAGCTTGTGCTGCTGTGCTCGAACAAAGAAGGAAGCCATGGGACAGCAGTCTCCTTTGACTCTGGGGAGTCAGCTCTTACAAACAGCAGCAATCACTACTCTTGCAAAACCTTAAGAACAACTGCACTGGGTCAAGGACAAAGGTTAACGTAGTTCAGCAGCCTGGCTCCAACAGTAGTCAATACAGATGCTTAGGACAGAGAACAAGAACGTGTAAACACACATGATGCTTCCCCAGAGCTCTCCCTCAGGCTTTGTCTTCACATGGCCTCTTTAGGCAAATAACAGAAATGTCAAGCCTCATCCAGGGTATCTCTTCATTCATTCTGACTCTTTTACTTGCCAATTCTTGCTATAAAGCAACAAGCTATACTTAGTCTCTGTGTTTTTTCACTTTGCCTACACTGTAGGAGAAGTTTGAGCCTGCTTTGACAAATAAAGCATAATATTTGGCAAATAAGAAAAAGAAGGGCCCCAGAAAGGTAAGTAATAAAATCACCCAGTGATCCTCAGTTTGAGGACTGTGAAGATTGGAAGGGCAAGAGCTTGGAAAGAAAACTCGATTCTGTGGGAATTTACCCCAGCCTTCCTCCTTGCCCTATCCATATTTCCTCTACCTGATTTTCAGCAGTCACACCAAACCTATGAAAGGTTGACTTCAAAGTAATATCCAGACAAAATCATATCTTACTTTGGAAGTAATTCTTGCTGAATCCTAAACTATCTGACATAGAAAAGATTTTGTGGATTTTTTAATGGTTCAACAAAATGCCAGAATTGACTGAGTTGAGGTGGTGTTTTGGTTTGGGGAAACTTTTAATGAAATAAAAACAAATAAAGATGAAGAAAAATAAGGTCCACTTTCTTTAAAAAATTATAATTTCATCAAGAACAGAATGTTACAAATGGTAGTAATGTACTACACTTACCATCAGTAAAAGCCTCTCCTTCTACTGGATCTCCCTCTCCACTGCTGTAGGCTGCATATACTGAAATCCTGTATTTAGTCTCTGGCTCCAAGCCTTCTATCACAGCATCTACTGTATTTCCAGGAACTCTTTTCTCTCCCATGGTATCATCATAAAGTGATTTCCATACTATCCTATAATGATTAACTGTTCCTGGAGCTGGTGTCCATGATAACCCAACTGTAGTGTCAGTTATGTCTGTGGTAACCAAATTACGTGGTGAACCGCGTTCTGTAAGAAAGAAAACAGTAAATTGTCTCTTAAATACAAAAGTTAGCAAAGTACAAATGTAAAAGTCAAATGATCTTAAGAGCTAAACCAAAATTTTCCTATCAGTATTATTTTCAATAACATATGATTGTAGTTCCCAGAGAAAATAGATAGATGTTTCAACATAATGCTTAAAGCTAACTTTGGGCTATGAACGATCCTATTCTTACCATGCAAGATACTTAGCAGTCATGCTTTAGAATATGCAAAATCAAAATGGCAGTATTCAAAGAATTGGAATGAAGCCAGGGCTTAAATGTGGTGCAGCCCACTTAGGTAAGTTTTAACTCTCAAAAAAATTATTTTATTTCATTCATTCATCTTCATCATTATGTGTGTAACTTTTCTCCTAGGGTTAAATAATAGAGACTTTTCCCAGAATCACAGAATCTGCTGAGCTGGAAAGGACCCAAAAGGATCACCAAGTCCAGCTCTCAGACCTGCACAGCACAGGAGTCACACCATGAGCCTGAGAGCATTGTCCAAACACTTCTTGAACTCTGTCAGGCTGATGCTGTGACCACTTCCCTGGGAAGCCTGTTCCGGTGCCCAACCGCCCTCTGGATGAAGAACTTTTTTCTAATATCCAACCTAAACCTCCCCTGGTAAAACTTCAGGGCATTCCCTTGGTCCTGTCACAGGTCATCAGAGATAAGACATCAGTGTTTATCCCTGTCTGCCCTCTCGTATTCAATTTTCCATCAACCAGGACCCCCAGGTCCCTTTCCATGGCACTGGTCTCTAGTATCTCATTCCCCAGTCTGTCCATATATCCACGGTTGCCCAGCCCAGGTGCAGAATCCGGCACTTTCCCTTATTGAACTTCTTATGGTTGGGGATTGCACAGCCCTCTGATCAGTCAGAGTCCTTTCTCTGACAACTTTATCTTCTTATTTATTAGTACTAGTATCTTCCAGAGTCCCACTTACCAGATCAGCTATTTCATTTTATGTTCACAACTAATTTGCTGTGTGTTTACACCAAGCCACACTTACTGTAGCAAACACTCTCCATCTTTCTGCTCATAAGACCTGTACCTCTTTCCTCTCTCTAGTTTGTTTCAGCCAGCTTGGAACAAAGGAAGCAGCTCATTAGTCTGTGAAATCCAGTTGTCAGCCAGATATGTGAGTCTCACCTAACACACCAGAGTAATTCCACTGCTTAAAACTGAAGCTCATTGGTCTAAAGTGGTGCAGTGAAAGGAATGCCTCTATTTAATGTTTAATGTACATTTATAACATATGTTCAATTTGCCTGTTGCAATGGCTTGCTTTTGATGGCAGGAAAGGAGCACTGACTGATGGATTTAGTGCAACAGCCTCACTGTAGCAAAGTCTGCAAAAAGGCTCTACGAAACCAGATCCACATAGACAAAGAAGTGCTCAGTTCTTTGGTGTGTATTCTCAGTGGCATTTCTCACTGTACAGGACATTTCTGAGAGACTCTTGCTTAGCAAGAGGACTTAAACACTTGGGATGGCCTAACGGCATCACAGTTAAGTTTTACCCTCACTGATAAAAATATATCTCCATACTAATCCATAGCAGCCACAAGATCAGAATCAAAATTCTTTAAACAAAGAGGGATTCAAAACTTATCGAATTTCCACTACTTTGTCTCATTGCAAGAACAGACCTCACTACATTCAGAAGCCTGAAGCAGTTTCAGGCTGGGCAACAAGTTGTTCAAAGCCATATACTGTGTTTTCACTTCTCATATTCATTTGTCTTTTACTTCCACCACAATCTGCAACATTTCCAAACACAATCCCACTGAAGGAGACAAAACTATCTGTAGAAAGTTTTGATTTAGAAATGTCTCATTGCCAGAGCAACTTCATTAAAAGTGAGCCAACTAATCCCACTTGGCTTAATGATAAATAGAAATTAATGTCAACCTATCAAAGATTCACCAGCTACACAGAATACAGAATCAGAAGGTACCACAACAATCACAAAGATGACTCTTAAATATAGCTAGCAGAACATGTGTTGTGGGGGTTTTCTGATTTTAATTCAGTCTGAGGGACATTCCATCATATTTTTCCGGAGACAGTTCGTTTTCCATCCTAACCCTGCATCAGTTCTTACAATTGCACTCTTCAAACTGATTTTTAGCCTCTCAATATAAATCACCACATTTTATGGCATCTTCTCTTCAAAAAAAGATTAAGATATGGAGGTTTTGGTAAAGTTCACTTATCATTTCACAACAGCGATTGTATATAGTGAAAAAGTCATAGTGAAAAGATCTGATTCAGCACATGCTTCATGAAGTCTCACCAAATTCAGTGACTGCATCAAATGAAAGCCAGGGCAGAATCTAAACTCCAAACAACAATTTTCCTGGAAGCCTGAAAAAAAGATTTGCCTTCAAAAGTAAATTACACCAATTTTTCTGTCTGCTCTCAAGCTCCTACTCTCAAATCTTGGCTTTTTCATATGACAAAAAAAAATATTAAGGCAATCCAAATGGAAAAAATATGGAAAACCTAACTTGATAGAATGCACAGATGTCTCACAATAAAAACCTTTCTTTCCATATTTTAATGTAATATAAATATACAAGTCACTTTATTTTGGCTACTTTAAAACATGGCTCTGCCACAACATGATTTCAGTATTAAAGTATCTGCTACCACAGCACAATTTTTTGCAAGTCTACTCTTGGATACTACAGCTAATGATATATGTTGGAAATACTGCAAAAATAACTTCTTATTTAAAACCCTTATTGATTAAGTCATTATTGAGGTCATTAAATAACAGAGGAAAATAATTTGTTTGGAATGGACTATAATGAACAGCAGTCACTGTAATATGTTGGTTCTGAAAGAAATATTCTTTGGAACTAAATGTCTTTTTTACTAGGCAAGGTAAAAGAGGGAAAAGGAACTGGGATTCCTACCAAACCACTAGAACTAAATGGAAAATTTTTACTTCAAATACTTGGAAACTGCTGACAAGACAACTTACCTACTAAGGGAAATTAGACTTTTTATATGTTACACTGCAACTGAGAACATTTCTTTAACATAACACACTAACTTGATTTGCACCTCACGTGTGAGATGGAAGTTCACTCACAGCTTTTTTCTGCTTCACTTGATCCCCCACAAGTGGTGGGTTTTTTATCTATTAGAGGAACAGCTATGTTTGAGATGCAGTCCAACTCTAAGTCTTAAACTGTTAGGAGTCCATGAAATAGTACCAAAGCTGCTACACTCAGAGTCAAGAAACACATTTATGTTCCACAATAACACTGGTATAGTGTGGTCTCTAGCAAACATGCAATTAGACCTACGAAATATTCTTCCCTTGGATTAAAACAAAATACCTGGGTAACTTGCTCACATTTCATGACACACAAAAATCTACAACTGTAACACATGAAGACTCTTTTATTCCTTTGGTCAATTAGTTCAGAAATGCTTGTTGAACATCTACTTCTTGCCTGATTATTTAAATAGGATGGATAAGGAGCATGGAGAGACAATGCACATCGTAAGAAAGAAAAGCGCTGGCTGACTGGCTCGCAAGCGGCTCTCTAAAGTCTCCTGCTTTTTCTCTACTTGAAATGGATGCTAATGTATGTCCATCACTTCATAGAGCACCCAAGACAATAGCAAACAAGGAAGGAGCTGGCTTTTGAGAATTATTCCCTGACAGGTATGAAGCCCTATGATGCTCTGCAGCACCAAACCAGCTGGCGGAAGCACAGCTGTAAGCCGTGGTGAGTACATACACAGGAAGTGCGTGCAGGGCAAACCCCTGCCTGGGAGAGCAAAGGCCGTCACCATCTTCAGGCTGTCAGATTCACTTTGGCAGATTTTAGCTTAGAGCATTTTTCTCTGCTGACAGTCCCCTGTACATCTCTATAATTGCTTAGAGCAGACACTCAAAAATTCACTTGGTAACTTTCAGTCAGGTGCTTTTATACCCTGTTCTGGACTTCTGCAATGTCCAGTTTCCATATTAAGTTTTTCCACTGTAGCATGCCAGAGACACAATATGATATTAAAGCAGTTTCCCTCTATCCACTTGGCTTACTTCCCGTAGCTCTCCAGCAATCACTGTTGTTATTGAACACAAGACTGAATCAGCTAAAATTAAAGTGTTTACATTCATAAAAATCAAATGTCATTATTCAAATGGCCTTTCCCCTCGGACTCATTTACACAACTCCAGCTGATCTCAGTGGGATTTTATATGCCATTTGGGCCCAAAGTTTAAACAGCTTTCTGCATGTGTTTTTTTAAAACTAGGTTTCAAAATCAATCTGCAGTGGTAAATTTTGAGCAGAGCCATGTTTCATTTAAGTTAAACAGAGGATTTCTGTAAGCCAGCATCCTAAAATGTCAGAATCAACTAAATAACCCTTCACTTGCAGAGGCATATACCAAAATGTCCTGGCCCGAGTCCTGCCTTGTTTACAATGGGCAAAAGTCAGGAGTATCCCATTGTATCAGCAGACTAGGCTCCCACAGCCAAGGATCCAAGTGCATGCATCAGATGAGATGATAGCAGGATGACTTCATTGTTATCCTAATGGTCAAACTCTCCGCAGCATTGGAGGAGGCAGTCACTTGAGTTGGCTGATATCCCTCCCTCCAAGACATAAAGTGATTAGAGAACCAGCCCTCAGGCAAGTAGAGAGGGGATGTGGGCATGGCGCAGAGGATAGCCAAAGCCTTACTACACAGAGGGATCCTCATGTGACCCCATTAGAGTAGGTTTCTTCTCTTCTGCAGAAAGGCAAGAAGATGCCAACCAGGAGAGTTCTGACCCAAAACAGAGGGGCTTTGGCCAGAGTATTCCTGGGTCCCTGATCTAGGATAATGCCAACAGGTGTTCACATTCAGTCCCTTTAATATTCTATCTGTTTTTTCCAAAAGTTATTAAGTTAACACTGCTCTCAACTGTGTAGAAATAGCTTCTTAATATTCACTCAACCTTCCCCTGGTTTTTTGGGGTTTTTTTCTGATATGTATTTCATTTCCTAAATTTTAAAACTAAGATAATTTTCCACACATTATCAAGTCAGTTTCAAATGTCGCACTCAAAAAATCTTGGAATGTATCATTTTAAAAATGCATGAAACAGCATTAAATCTCCTGAGGACACTGAGTCCTTGTTTCCGTTAGGATGGAAGCAGCACTACACAGTCTGACTATTGCGTAAAGTCTCCATGATATCCTAAAAACCTCATTGTAAGAAAATGTCACTTGAATTTGTACTATTCTGCCTGTAGGAGGTCATTCATTTCTAAAGCGTTCTTATGTTACTACAGAAACAGCAAAAAGACATCCTTTATTTACCAAATAATTACTATCCATTTTCTGGCTAGAAAAGAGCCCACCTCCAACATCCCCACACCTAAACTATAAGAAACATATACAACAGAAAATAATTTCAAATTGAAAATTATTCAGTCATTACAACATTTTTTCATATATTGCTTTAGTACAGCCTAATTCTCACAACACAAATAGCTACTTGTCAAACAGGATGGAAGGATTGGGCCCTACATCACTGAAAAAAAAGATTCTCTTTCTAAAGGGGAAGACACTTTGACATAATTATCTCTCAAATTTATCTCCTGAATATAATACAATGTGCCTCTTTTTGGTTATTCTAAAAAGCACAAAGATAAGAAACAAAACAGGCTGACACGTCTGCTAATGGAGACCAGTAACCTCATGAATGTCAAAAGAACTTTGTCTATGTTTACCAACAGTGTGTCTAGCCTAGGATCTTCACTGATATAAGTGGAAATATTTGGAAATTTCTCAGTGCAAGCAAGATGGATATCTGATCACTGAATATTTTTTTCTGAAAAAAAAGGTAAAAATAAACCAGCCTTTTTTCTAAATTTCTCTGAAATTCGTATTTGAAACTGTAATGACTTCCCTGCTTAGAGTCAAATATTGTTAAAACTTTTCTGAAAAACATATAGCTGCCAGCAAAAGGACACATAAACCAGATCTTCTGCTTTCAAGCTTCTCAGACATTTATTGGGATTAAGCATTTCTGTATAGATCGCTTAATCTAGAAATGAATTTATTACTCTTTAAAACAACTTCAAATTATGAAAGTTAATCTGTTTAGCAGCTAATGTACAGTATGTTCTTTTCATCTGACAGCATGCATTTGGGCAGAAAATCAAATTCTTGCCAGACTTAAAACTACTTCTCTTATTAAAAAACAGATTAGAAAAACAGTAGCTCTCACAAACTGCCCGCTGTCTGCTGCATTTAGACTCACCGCCCTCACCATGTTTCTCATTGTATTTTATTTCTGGTATATGAAGACTTGGGTAACGATCATATGGTCTCAAGAAATATTGAAAGACAAGTGGTTTGTTTGGAGTGTTTGGTGATAAGAGAAAGACTTTTCCTTTAGACATTCAATGGGTGTTTCTTGCTTGTTCTTCAATCGGAATTATATGACGTCAAATTAAACCATCAGTGCTAATTTGTTTCGTTCCCCCAGCTGCCACAAGCCCTGTTCTACCCCAAGGCAAATGGCAGGCTGCACTGATGTAATTTACTTTAGCAGTTTCAACAACTTTGCGTGAGCTGAGGGGAGCCATAGCCAAAAAAATATGTCTGAGGAAAATTTTTCCATGGCACCTTTATAGAAGTGCTCCAACCAAAGCTGCCCAGTGATGGATCGCCACTTTTGAAAGTAAGAGAATAAAAGTGGAGAGCTTTCTACAGCACATATTTTGCACATTCAGTTATGTTTAAAGCAGTATGAAATATAAAGCTCCAGAATTTTCACCTCTGGATGGTACTTCATAACTGCAGACAAAATCATCCAGTGACTGAAAGAGGCCATATAAAAGATGAGAGCACTATAAATTTCCTAAAATCTGGATTACTGAAGAAGGAAAGGACACTCCTTCAACACAGGGGCAAATACGTTGTTTCCCTTTTCCTGCTCCAAAAACATCAGAAAAAGAGAAATAAATCCATTCTCTCTGAATAACAATTACCTGGTAATGGAACAGCACTCTCAGAAATGAGTCATTTTCTGATTACTCATTTGCTAAACTCTCTACCCTGTGTTGTCTGTGAACAGTTCATAAAATGCTGATCCTCTGGCATGTGTTTATCTTTGGGCTGGACCAGAGAGCTATGCAAACAGTTTATAGAAGAGATTATCTACAGTTACTTGGGGGAATATTTGCCCTCTCTGTTTTATGCAGAGAAACAATAAGGGCAAGCATACGCTTAGCAAAAAGGAAAACACAAGGAGAATCTGAGATTACCCAGATGGTAAATGATATCAAGTACACAGAATGATTTCTGGGTTTCTGTATATTGATTTTCCTGCAAATCCGGAAACAAACAAGCCACTTCAAAACACTGAAAAACTATCATGCAGAGCAAAGCAGAGGAAGAGAGGACAAATTGTAACTGCTCCAAAATACTTTGGAGATAACAAATATAACTGAGGGGCCTTCAATGAATGCCTGGGCAGACATGTCCATACAGATCAGGTTAGAGCAGTTTAAAAATTTCTCATTTTTTTCTCTCTGCTGAAGGATACCCTTGCCTGAGAGTAACTGCCCGTGTGAGTTCTCCTACTACATGCAGAACACAATAAATCATTACTGAAAGCCGGAAGAATGTTTGCCTACATCCTTAATCACAGGAGACCATTTAGTGATTCAGTAAAATTCCATAAACATCTGAGAGCTTGGATTTTTCATTTCTTGCCACTTGACTGTAAGATAGTTGGAGAAGGTTCTGTATCTAGCTCCTCTTTTCTCACTTTCCTATTAGTACTGCAATGTTCTCTACACCCAAACTGATTCCTCTTAGGCTACATATCAAATCCATGAACTAGCAACTATCCTAGTTTGAAAGGTAATCTCAAGCCTAACTCCTGATATGATGAGCAACTATGGCACCACTGAATAGATTTGGTGAGAACTCATATGGTGAAGACATCAAGTAAGGCCCACAGGGATTCCTGATACAGGAAAATACTTAACTGCTCAGTCTTTCTGGGTTGTTGGCAATGAAAAACACACACCACACTATTTTGTTTCTCAGACACCATGGCTCACGGAAAAACTAACCGAAATACTAAACACTTTTTTATGCTTCCTTTAACAGCTTTTTTGTCATTACTGTTGATAAGTTTATTTCTCCAGAAGTTAAGACCTGTCCTATTTCCAGCCTCAGTCAGACAAGTTATTTCAGCTACTCATTAGTCAAGTATTCACTTCACTGACCTGTGTAACTTTTTATCCTGGTCCAACCATATTTATTTTAGCTTCACAGCCAGCATGACATCTCTTTTCATGTAAACTACTATAATGAACTTTGAAATTCGACTGTTACCTTTCAGTTCCAAAATTCAACCCTTTTATTCAAAATTGTCTGGGTTCCTTCAAAGGTTTTGTTATTATATCCTTCAATGAGGTAAGATAGGACCATGCAGTGAAATATTGTTTTATATCCTGCAACAAATATTCTGAAAACCTTTCATACTATTAGTCAGAGTCTTTTAAAATATCTATGACTATGTTCAAAGAGTCCTGGCCTAATTCAAGTACTTTTATTGCCCCATGAAACTGCAGATATGCTGATTACTGAAATATATGGTAGATGTTCCATGAGGAAATATCATGAATTAGGCCTTTGCTGTCATGCAAACAGAAATTTGTATTCTGTTCTTTCCCTTTGATCACCCAGTAAGACTGACATCTCTACAATGCTCTTACTAACATTTTATCTAACCAAGAAAATTTAAGAGATAGTTATAATATGAAGAGTAATGTTTTCTCAAGAGCACTCTGATAGGATTTTCAAATCCAGCTGAATCTTCAAAGAATTTATACTTGAGTCATAAAGCTATACATGTCAAAATGGTAAATAATTTTTAATTTGGTTTCCTCCCAGCTGAAGAACTGAACAAAAAATAATTCAGTTGAGTGATAGGATGCTCATTTATTCTTATTTATCCCAAGACAAAATCTGTCCCATAATTTTTAAAGTAATGTTTTAATTCAGTTGCTTAGACCAAACTTCTTACAGGAATGCTTCTGTGACTTTTTAAGTTCAACAACCATTTTCAACTTCTGTTGCCCATAAGCCTTTTCCTAAAATAGAGGCAAATATTCTTTTAAATTATTTGGCTCTTTAACCAATGTTGAGAATGTTTTTCTTCTTATGAACAATTTAGCAATGCAGAAAGTCCAAATAAGAGGGTGACATAGGACAGGGAGCAGTGAAAGCACAAGTGTACCTGAGACTGAATTTCTGTTTTTCTGTTTGTCTTTTGGATTCTACTGTATTTCATTCACTACCCTCTCTAGTATGTGTTTTAACTGAAGCTCTAGGCAGTACCCTAAAAGACTTTTCTTTTGCTCAAGTTTTATGACAGGATAAAAAGCTAAGTTTACTTTATGAATTTGAAACACACTTGTTCTCTTGACATCTCTCTATTAATAAAGGATCTCTCCTGAGTTTCCTACAAGTTTTCTCAATGAAAATGTTTCCACCAAATGTAAACAGTTAACTTGGTCAACCCCTTGACCAAAATTTGAGGTATGTCCCTAAGGAAGTGAACAATTCAATCTGTTTAACAGTGAGACAGAGGCCTCTCAAGATTTGCGAAGGAAGACTGAGGCATTCCTCTATCTACTGCTACCACAGAGGAAAAAGCAGGGCAGTCAGGCTCCTATGTCTGCTTGGGATCCAGTCTGTTTTATTTTCCTATTTAAAATTTGCATTCCTGGACGGACAGTGGCTCATGTTCAGTGGAAAGAATAAAGGAGACTCTTGCCCAATATACACTACAGTTTTGTGAACCTGCTTGGATGTGAAGGTGAATTCAAACTCTCCCAGAATGCACAAAGCCTACATTTTCACCCTCCTTCATGCCTCCAAAAAGTGTTAGACCTAGGAAGTGGCAGCATCACCACCAAGAGGCAAGTTCATTAGGCCCCGATCACCTCTGGCTTTTCTGGAGGATATAGGCAGAATATTGATACCTGATCTCATTTACCTAGATCTCAGCAGTGTTCTGGGCAAGAAATAGGTCCTTTTCTCCTACAAAAGAAGCCTTTTAGACTTTGCGTGGGTAGTGAAAGTGAGGGAGTTAGGAAATTTTCAGCATGAATTGCAAGGTGCCTGATTCTCTGATGGCTGCATCCTGTCTCAGTGTAAGCAGGACTTAGGTAGTGGGACAGGCAGATACTTGGTGTCTAGAGCTCTCACTCCCGGTATAGTCAATGAACAGACAAATGTTCATTTGAAGGAAAAATGAGATCTCAGATGGACAATCTGCCTACTGGAAGTATTTACCTTTCTTCATCAATCACAGAAGAATCCTAAAGAGTCCATGTTGTAAACAACAGTGTTCAAACAACAGCCTAAATTTTAATAGGAATTTAAAAATTATTTTATTTTACATTTTCCTATTTAAAATAGGTTTTCTGGTTTGTTTCCTAGCCTGAGTCATAAACAAAAAGTTAAACTGATGGAGAAACTGAGAATCAAGTATATTCCTACCGTACCTCAATTAGCATCAATGAGCAAGTCTTAATTCCACATAATTCATCCATAAGATGTTTTCAAGTGTTGTGCCTACACAGCCGCAGTGCCAGATTTCAGCAGTACATACCTGGCCAGCACAGAGCAGGGTCACACTTCCTTTCAAGGCCTACAAGGCAGCTTTCCCTATCCTCTGACAGTCTACAGATGACACTGAGAATGCTCACAGAGAATTAGTCTGGGAAATTCTCTGCTCAAAGTCAGAGAAAGAGCAGCCTCCCCTCCTTATAAGTCTTTGGGTCTGACTTATGCTTTTGCCAGCATTCTGTTTATGCTCAGCTCCAGGTTTGCAGTTAGAAGCAGGATATGACTCATTATCTGCTTGCCTAAGACTACATGTTGTTTCTCTGATGCAAAAATGGCCCCTGAACATCTTTCAATCTCAGTGCAGTAGAAATGCTGCAAATTTTCAAATGGATGAGATACGTTAATCCCATTAATTAATCCTGTTACATTAAGAACAGTCTACCACTAAAACTAATCAGAAGATGAGAGTTAGAAGACAAAATATTTCACAGAGGGTGGTATGGAAGTACAGTGAGTTTTGGTTGGTGCCTCTAGCAACACCTTTTTCAAGAGACACAGAGTCCTCACCACAATCAGTGATTTAATCCCTTTTTTTTTTCCTTTGAGGACAGTAAGTTTAGAAAGTCCATGTAAAGTTTCTTTACGTCTATTTTTCATTCACATATTTACTTCTACAGAAAACTTGGGAAGATACTTTAAGACCACATAATCATCAGACAGATGACTGTACAGAAACAATAAATAATTACCTTCAAGTGTTTCTCCCTCTCCAGAAAGAGCATCTCCTGCTCCAGAGGCATACAAGGCAGACACAGTCAGTGTATACCTAGTGGCTTGGTCCAAGCCTTTGAGCACTTTAGAGGTAGTGTCCCCTTTCACAGTCACTTCCTTAGTTTCCCCTCCTGCGACTGGAGTGTATGTTATAAAGTACTGCTGCACTTTGCCAGGAGCAGCACTCCAAGACAGCTTCATTGTTGATGTTGTAGCATCAGAAACTCTCAAATTTCTTGGATTTCCTCGGACTGCACATGTCAAAAGATGTTGAAAACAAGTTGAAGCAAGCTTAATTTCTTAGTCTATTTTTTAGGTTACCACTACATAGGATTTTATGCTAAAAAATTCCTGAATAGGCTGAACCAACACTGCTACAGTGTACCTTTACCGTAATCTGGATTGTACAATCCCATCCCCACCTTCCTTAGGAAAAGGTGCCCAATAAACTCTTTCTACATATTTTTTTTTCTTTTAAAGCAGACTCAATCCTGGAACACTTATACATACTAGCACCTCAATATATGCTCAGCTTCAACAAAGATCCATGTTGAAGTCACTCTCTGCAGAATCAAGACAAAGATGACCAATGAAATGTGAAATTAACATGTTATGGTCTCCTAAAGAGTTCTTCTTGATTATAATTTTTATGGGCCAGTGAAATTTCCACAATGATCAGGGCAGTCATACTGTCTGTAGTCTCTGGATTTTGTTTAATAAGGCATGATACATGTTAAAGGAGTATGCATTTTCACGTAAGTCTACAGTGATTAACTTTAGAAAACTAAATGTTTCATTAATTCCTTGCTAAACATTCAGGACAAAGTGCAAACAGGATCTGAATTTGCTCAAAAGGTATATATAAAAGGTATATAACTTATATCATTGACAAATGAAAAATTGTGAGGACAATTAATTAAACATACAGGTAGATTCTTCGCCCAAGTTACCTTGCTGTATCAGGTTCAAGAGACTGTATTTTAAAATTAAATATTGAAATGTTGATAAATTCTATTGTCTTAAATTACATCTCAGCTAAGCTTGGGCAATGTTATAATTATCTGTTTATCTGGGATAATACATATGGGCTATATGGTTTATTCTCTTTTCAGAATGAATATGTCATCAAGCAGGGAGTTTTTCCTCACACTTATTACATTCACAGCATTGATCATGTACCTTCATCAGTTTTTGCATATCCATTCAACGAATTCCCAGGCCCAGACTGATACTCAGGAATAACAGACACTTCATATCTTGTATCTTGGATCAAATTCTGCAGAATAGTTGATCTATCATTTGCTGAGACAGTCACTTGTCTCCTTTCTCCTCCAGTAAGTGGTCTATAAACAAGCCTGTACCGCAGGACATTTCCTGGAGCTGGAGTCCAACCAACTACAAAGCTATCAGTAGTTTCATCTGTTATCCTTAAGTTTCGAGGAGCACCTTTAACTAAAAAATATACACATGTAAGTTGTAAATATTTGCCTTTAGTGACGCAGTATCTGAAGCAAAACCATGCCAACCATTCTGTTAGCTCATCTGGTTTACCAAAATTGCTTATACTGCCCTCTCACTGCTTTAGGATACACACACCTTTACTCATTTCTGAAAATTTAGGGTCAGAGTTACATTCAGCAGTGGAACAAAGTCATTCCCAAAATTCCATTCATCCCAGTTTATATAACTGCTTCTGAAACTTAAGACAGTCTAACTTGTGTTTAGTGGTAACAGTAGAACTGAACTGTGTAAGGGACGTTTGGGCATAGTGAAGAAACTTCTTAACACAATTAATGGTATAGGTTTCCTTACTGCGGCTATTTGCTTCTGCACCACTTCCATTTACAGGTGGTTGTCAGATACACCTGACTACACACAGATATCCTATTATATAGGCAGATATCCTATTTGAAAGAACAAACAAGGAAAATACAACAGAAAAAAAAAACCACCAAACCAATTATATTTCTTTGAATTTTCCAACAAGAAATATATTCATTGCAATATGAGTTGCAGCTAACATTTTAAAAAGGTTTCTGAATTTAGTCCCTAACTCAAAGAAATAGTTTGTAATCCTAAAATCTGAAGAAAAACTGTGGTGAATCCTTTAACCTAGTCTGCTCCTTGACAACAGATACAGCAGCTCAGATTAACTCAGTGGGCACATCAAACCAGACTTGACTCTTCCAACAGACATAAAGATCTACTGCACTGCACGCTGCTTAGCAGTACTTGCATTGTCACTTAGGGAAAAAAAAGCTCTGTTTTTTTGTTGTTTACTATCTATACTCCGTAATTATTGTTCTTCAAAGCTAAGAGTGGAGCAATTAGTAATCCTAGTTTTTAAAAAAATAAACTTGTTTTCTGTTAATCAGAAACACAATACTCAACTTCAAATCCTTTAAAAGCCTGAAACCATCATTGACAAGAAAGCCATCTGGCTCAAACTGTTAGCTAGATATGAATGGAGAGCTGCTGTCATTTACATGTCTATCTTCTCAGACATGTTGGGATATCTTCAGATCACAATGTTAACAATTATTTAAGTTATCAGTTACAACATGGGAAGATGGATTATTTTTATTAATACTTTTCCTTCTCCTGTCCCTTATGCACACAAGGCTACATGTTCTATCAGCCAAGAGTTTGTCTGTTTTCCTAAGGGAAAATTATGTGTGGCCAAAATATTCTAACTGGTACAGTCATGGAAACATGCACACTGACATTGAAACCTCTATCTTCCAAACTTAACATCCAAACTAAGCTATTTTATAAATGTTTATTTCTATCAGACTTAAGAGGAAAGAGCAGTGAACAAATCTTCATGCTGTTTCTTTTGCTCCTTTGGAACAATTTCTGTCACCAAAGGTCACAAATGACAGCATGGAATAATGCAAAAGAGTGGATCAATATTTTTAAAAGCATGATTGAGAGTACAGAGTATTCAGCTACTGGAATAGAAAATCAAATTTACTGTCATGCTGCTCCTTTCAATCAGTAAAAATGCATCATGGCAACTCTATCAAGAACAAGTATATGCTTAAATTTACAGACATTGATCACATAAAACACATACTGACATCAACGAAAGTTTTGAATCAGTTATTGGATCAGACCAATGCAGTT
Organism: Dasyornis broadbenti; assembly: GCA_013397935.1. Lineage (NCBI taxonomy): Eukaryota > Metazoa > Chordata > Aves > Passeriformes > Dasyornithidae > Dasyornis > Dasyornis broadbenti. Next base: position 629,261 of record VZRN01006449.1, read on the forward strand.
CTGATATTAAAAAAAAAAAGAAAAAGTTGACCAAAAACTCAAGCCCTTTCAAAACTGTTGTATATAAAACAAAATTTCTACTAATGTTAAATTAGATGTAGACATGGCAAATTGCATGGGCATACATTTGTCTTTAAATGGATTGAAGTCAACATGCATTCCTGCATCAGAGTCACAATCATTAAATAGAGTAGAATAGAATAGCTCAGTTGAAAAGGATCTATAATGTTCATCTAATCCAGCTTGAGTCTATATTAACAACAATTCATGCCACTGAATTTAATATTGAGAACACACTATTTCATTTGAAAAGAGGCCACTGCAGAGAAACACAGCATCCATCCAACGTTCAGGAAAATGAAAGTCCAATCTTACCAACTTAATGTTTGCATAGTACTGGAATTTTAAGTCTTTACTGAATGCATTGAGATACGATAACATTTATTTTCATCCTGCATGGCAGTATAGCTTCTCAGCCTTAGTTGGCTCTTCCTCATATACCCGTTCCCCAACTAAGCAAATTCTTATTTGAACATATGACTCCCTTGTGTCTGAGAATAATGGGAATCCTACCTTCTAAGGTGGTTTCCTCTCCATCCAAGGGAGGGCCATCACCATCTTCATATTCAGAAATCACACTGACTGCGTAAGTAGTTTCAGGTAGTAAATTGGTGAGAACTGAGCTAGTGCTTGAAGCTGGTACTGAAACAATGAATTCATCTCCACCGACTGCTACTTTATATTTAATGAGATAGGACAAAACCTCAGATCCAGCTGGAGACCAGCTCACTTTGAAACTCTCAGACGTTATGTCAGAAAAGACCATGTTCTTTGCAGGTACATAAGCTGTATGGAAATAAAAATGCACATATGAGGCATACTTGCTAGAATACTTTAAACACAAAATTTCTAAAATAATTTGATTTCTTCTAATTGAACAGATATTTCATCACATGTGCACAGTATTTGTTTTCTATACTTGCTTATATCCATCAAATTTCAAGAAGATCTTCTCTAGGTTGCCTAGAATCATTCAACAGTGAGTAGAAGCATCAACACAGTGATTTCTAGATCAAATGAAAACTGTCCATCTAAAAAAAATACATACTTATGAAAACTTAATTTAGAATCTGATGCTCAAGTTGGGTTCCCTATTTCATATGTCCAGTGAAGAGCAATAACATTATGTCCTCAATGGAAACTAAAAGTTGTTGGGATTTTTTTCAGATTAGAAATAGGACAAAATAAAACCCAGTATTTTTTCAGGAAAGACGTCAAAGGGGAAACAAGGAATTTGACATGAGGCCCAGACACAAATCTGACATCCTGGGCTTGTTTTGGTTGGCCTAGTCAGCCTAACAGTGGGGATCTTAAGACTGCTTGAGCCCTCTAAAACAAAGGCTGCTTTGCTGGTTTTTCCTCAAAGCTATCCTGAAACAAAAGGCTTATTTTGAAAGAGAGTGGGGCTTTCAACACTGGGAATCCTTCAGTGCTAGTGTCCTACTAAACACAGGTAGGGACACTGAGGATGCAACTAATCATGAGTAACTTTAGCTGACCAAAAGTAGGTCATTTAGAGATCTTTTGAATATTAAACCTTATCCAAGCTGGCCTAATTTGGATGCATGTGAAGGCTTTCATGTGCTACTTCATTTCAGTCCTTACAGTTAGATTGAGATCAATATCACCTAGAATCTTCTGTCTCAAGTTGTCTTGTTTAAGCCTATTTCAGAGGGCCATTAATTTTACTGTAAAAATTAATCAAATCACCCTCTGGAGTTGTTGGCACTGCTTCATTGCCTTTGAACATCTGACAGACAAGCTTAGACTCACTACACCATTTTGGACAGCTGAAAAAACGGCCCTGGTAACGTTTTTACTGAAGACTTTGAGGACAAAATCTGAGCATATCCACCAAGGTCATTCCAATAGCCACACATTTTATTAGCTTTTTATATAGGTAGCAGGGCTGGGGGGAAAATTTCTCCAATAGGTTTTTCATCTCCATTTCTCTATTAATTTCACCTGCTGTTTTTAATATGTTTGAAAATGAGAAGCAAATCCCCAGTTATTAAAATTATCATTTGTATATGGACAATTTCATCAATATAAAATCTTTAGGTAACTATAAGCAGAAAATGGTTAGATCCTTTTTACATTGCATTTTCTACATTCCTCTTAGTAATAGCAGGTACTTACATTTTCTCCTTATAGCAGCCAGTTCCTGTTCAATTCGTAGGCAGACAGATTGTGTAAGCTCAAATGAGATTCTTTGAAAAGCATCAAAATCTTCCACTGTGTAGACATGGGTTTCAGCAGGAGGTGATGCAATTGCTTCCAACTCTGTACGCACTGCATCCTTCACACCAACTGCAAATATTTCTACATCTGCATCCCTCAGCTTTATTGCAGGTTCTTTAAAAGCATCTGACGATTTTCCATCAGTGATAAGAATCATGACTCTCGGCACATTTGGTCTTGATCCTTTGCTGGTAACAAACACTTTCTCCCTCACATATGTCATTGCTTTGCCTGTGTTGGTAGATCCACCTCTGTAGGGGAAGGTGTTAATAGCCTGAATTATGTCTTCCACTCTGTTATATCTGTTCAAAGAAAACTCCATATGGGGATCTCTGCTGTACTGGACAAGACTTATCTGTACTTTTCGAGGTGATATCTCAAAGCTTTTAACTAACACTTCCAAAAAGGCTCTTACTTTTACAAAATTGGCGATACCAATGCTGTAGGAACCATCCACTAAAAACACAACATCAGCTTTTACATCCACACCACGTGAGCATTCTGCAAAGAAAAAGAATAACAACTGTAAACAGATTTTCAACAGCCACATAGCAATATAATTGCATCTGTAGTTCATGTATCACACACAACTGCTTATAAACAAAGTAAACCATGCTAAGCAAAGCTGCATCTCAAAAATAATAAAGGTACGATATTAAAACAAGCATCAGAGTTTTCATCAATGAAAAGCTACCATTTGAAAATAGTGTAGGGGCTCCAAACTCACCCACTTGCACTTTTACTTGTTGTGTTTTTTCCATTATCGTTATTGGCTCACTGGGGGTCAGTCCTTTAATTGCATAAACATTAATTTGATATTCTGTGTCTGGAGAGAGATCTTTAACATTCAGAGCAGTAGTCTGAGGACCCACACTCAGTACATGTTGTTTTCCCCCAGCTATCATTGGAATGAACTGCAGACGATAGCCAGTTATTTGGCTTGTGGATGGATCCCAAGTGATTCTAACAGACTTTGAGGAGATCTGAGTGGCCACCAGATTCGAAGGAGGCTCCACCACTGAAAGAAATCAAAAGCAAACCCAAAATACTAGTTACAATTATAAACATATTTTCTTCATGGTTTTTATTTCTGGAATAAATTTAGTCATTTTTGCTTAATCTTTACTAAAAATCACTTTTGGGGAGGGTTTTTAGCACAAATAAAAAGAAATTAATTACAGAACATTCCAAATGAGACATCAGTGAGAGGGCAGAAATATGAGCAATGCATTCATGGTCCCCCCAGCATAGCTGAAGTTCCAGGAGAAATACTGCCCTGGTATAAAACTGCTTCAACTAGAAGTGAAAGATACACTCACAGAAACACTATAGAGAGTGTGAACAAACGCAGATTTCAGGAGAGTACTGTGACAGCAGAGTCCTCTCTGCTGCCATTTTTGTCAAAGAATAACTAGTTGTTTAAAACCTTACAGGGACAGAAATCTGCAGTGATACAGTTTGATGTCTGTGTTTTCTCAGTATTCTCTAGTTTTCATGCTTTGGTTCTTATTCTATTACATATTCTGACCCCTCACCAAGCAATTTTTTTCCCTTTAATGTATTTTTCAACAGAAGTGACACCTGTGTCCAAACTGACTCTGATAACTGCACATCACTGTGTTGCCTTTGAGACTGTGGAATAATGGAGCTATTTCAAATCCACTGGACCACATGTTCAGTTATACTGCATTTAAATATACAAAACTGAGACCAGTTTTCTACACCTGCTAAATGAGGCAATGGATTAAACTCCAGAAATAAAGCAAAGGAAGTAGGGATAGACTCTTCAATAGACATTGGAATAAACTGAAGTTATAAATACATTTTTATAAAGTGTCTCACCTTCTTCTCCACTAACCAGTTCACCTAGTTGTTCATCAACACCAGAGCACACTTGTAAGATAATTTCATTCTGTATATCCACAATTCCATCAAAATTAGCCACATTGAACACATGCTTCAGTGAAGGCTGAGATGCAATTAGCTTGAGTTCCTTTGCATCTGCTGCTTTGATACCTGGAAGTTGCAATAGACAGGACTGTGTTAAGAAGTCCTAAAATACAGACACCTGTGAATGTATCAAAACATCCTGGGGCGAAGATGAGGTTAAATTAGTTCTGCCTTCTGTCATTATCAATAAAAAAACTACAAAATAATGATTAAGGCCATGAGGTGGCAGACTCCATTTTCAACCATTATTTTCAATGGGAAAATAATAAGGTATAAGTGAAGAACGAGGCCAAGGTTGAAACTATGCTAGTCAATCATATTTTTCTCCATGTAGGAGCTACATAATTACTATGACATTAACACAACTGGTATGTACTACTCTGGAGGGCACAAATGACCCATTTCAAGGCATACACATGAAAAGAGTGGTATAGTGAAATTCTTCAAACACATAGTCTGTAAACCTTACAAATTAATTTTTATGAAAGTTAATCTCTCGATTATTAGAAAAACTCAACTCACCCAAGGAAAAAACATAAACTCCTATGTTGCGAAGCTCTCTTGCAGGAATTTCTACATCATCTTGAGCTTTTCCATCAGTAATGACAATTGCTACTTTGGGAAAGCCTTTTCTTGCTCCAGCAGACTCAGTGAAGGTGTTTTGAACGAGGTAATCAATAGCCTCACCTAAAAACAGCATCATAAGTTGTGTTTTATTAGACTTCTATGAACTAGGGTTTAAAGCAAATTTGAACTATGAAAAGAAGTGCTGAATAAACATGTGTGTGGGAAATTTGTACCTGTCATTGTGTTGCCACCTTTGTAAGGTATCCTTTTAATTGCATCAACAAGATCACTTCTTCTGTAATACTGATTTAAACTGAACTCTGTTCTTGTGTCTGAACTGTACTGAACAACTCCAACTCTTGTCTTTTCTTCCCCAATGTCAAAAGCTGATACAAGGGCAACCATGAAGTCCAGAATATATCCGAAGTTATTTCTCCCAACACTCCATGAACCATCTACCAGGAAAACTAAATCTGTCATTGCACTTATGGAGCATCCTGGAACACAACAGGGAAAAAAAGAAAACGAACTCTATTAGCAAATGAACAATTGCATTCCTATGGATCAGTGAGAAATGTCTAATGGAAACTTAGTAGGTAAAAGCCAAAACAAACAGATATTTAAAAGATTGATCTTATCCGGGATATCTTGCTTGGGGAAGCATTATTCACATTAGTGAACACCCCTATGAGTTTTCTAACTGCCATTATCAAAAGGGAACTCTTTTGAGACACCTCTCACATTAATCCACAAGATCTGATATGCCACAACAGATGAAAACGCATGTACAAAACTTTTTGCATTGATTTGATGTTACAGAAAAATTTTATTTTGTTACTACTTGTGCCTTGCATCTTTATCTCCCCATTACAGCTGCACAGGTTTTTCTGCAGAACCACTTATCCACTGCACACCTTTTGTTAATAGGACCAAGACACCCATGGACTTGCTCATTTTAGTTGCATGAAATCTCTAGTTTAGTACCAACTTTGCACCTTAATCTTTCAATGCAGCTAATAAATTCCTTCTATCCCAGTCCCTTCACAAATTTTCTTAATTCTGCACAACTTTACAAGTTAACTTCATTGGTAGGCAACACAGAAACACAGTTTAACTTTGTGAGGTGCTAGAGCTAGACCTCAGATAAGATAAATGTCAGATAAGTTGAAAGGCAAAACACCTTACTTTGTAATTGAGCCTCAACCTTCTTTTCCTCTGGTATCCCTGGACCACCTGTCTGAACTACACAAAGCACAACATAGACAGAATTAATGGAGGAAATTGGGTTAAATTTTTAAACATCAAAGAAAAGCACATAAGGAATTAGAGACACACATCTGACAACCCTCAGAACATGAAAACGTAAATGCAGGTTGTGAATACATCACCTGTACTTACAGATTTGACAACATAGTATTCAAGGCAATACAAAATACAGAAAATGTAAATATCTAAAAATCTTCTGTATTTGTACATCTGATACAGTAATTTCCTAAAAATTAACTTCAACAGCCGTGGAAGAAATGCCAGTATTACCCCTCTATAACACCTAGGGGAATTAATAATAAGCAATTTTCCCATGGATCTTTCTAAAGCCTGAGACAATATGTGTCATAGAATAGAGTCTGCTGTGCATTTTTGGTTAAATTTATTTTATGCTTTATTTTATTATTAATATAACTTATAAAAGGTTAAATTCAATATTTTAGTATGCAATTAGGTATATTGTGTCACATTTTATTATTATTTGATGAATATAGTTCACTGTCTCACACACACAGGATGCCAGTCCAATTCATTTGTTACTGAGGTCAATGATTGTGTTCCCCATGACTTCAGCAGTCGCAATTTATAGGAAGTAGGTTTAGCTCAAAAAATCTGGTGGCTTAATGGGATCTCTATAGAGGTTGGCAGACACTATATCCATGCTAGTATTCTTTGATCCCTTGCAAATTTTCTCTGCTTCTACTAGGATTAATGGAAAAAGACTGCTTCAGACAACACCATCTGAGGAGAGTTTAGGTATGTGACAATTTGGTGGAGAATTGGATTGAAGCCAAGTTTTGTGAAAGACCACTCAGTTACCTTATTTGGTTTTGTGATTGTATTGCAGCTACTTACTTGTCAGCTGGCCAAAAACAGGTAGACTCTCCTCTCTGTCATCATATGAAGCTATTGATACAACATACTCTACATCAGGTATAAGATCTGATAAGACAGTTTGGGTAGTGCTAGGTGAAAGAGTAAATTCTTTAGTAGGTCCATCTGCAATAAATATATAAAACACTTAATGCAGCCTTAAAATCCAATAATATTGATAAGCTAATCATAAACAAAATGCAACAGAAAACAATCTGTCTCAAATCCAATGATAACTTTAGATTGATACATTTTCTGTTTTCATGAAGTATAAATTCTGAAACATGAAACCTCAAGCTAATGTGCTTTCAAGAGTGAATAAAATTACTAAAGTGTTTAATAAATTCCAGGAAATTTGAAACTTAAAATGCACACACAAAACGTACTGTCATCTAACGAATCATGTCCTATTCTGATTCAATACCTCTTTTACACTGATTATTTCTCAAAGTCAAATAGAATAATGGCTGTCTTACACAGCATAATACAATTCTTGAACTTCAAAGTGAAAGCATAGAAGAGGAGCAGAGTGATGATTCTGCCTTCTTTTTGCTTCTTGCAAAGCAAAGGCATCCAAAACTCCTTATTTGCAGTCCCAACATTGTAAACACTATGGCAAGAACAGTTCTAACTTGGAAGAATCATTGCTTTTTCCTGTATGCCCTTTGCTGCTACCCAGGCTTGATCACAAACTTCCAAAAGATTTTAAAAGCTACTCTCATATCTAAGTTGGATATAGGAAAAAATAAACCAAACATTTCCAAACATGTAACCACATGAAAAAGTTTGACAGAACTCACCATTTGTTGGAACCACAGTTATTCTGTAACCCACTATTGCATCTGGTGGCCTTTTCCATGACATTTGAACATTACGTTCATCTATAATTGTAAAATTCAAGTCTGATGGTGGATTAACTGCAAAAGATTTATACCAGGTAGATGTCAAAAGCTTGAACAAGTTTTGGCAAATGAATAAATAAAACAATGTTGAGCAAAGCTAACTAAAATTGTCTTTGCATAAATTTGTTTCCAACAAATATAAAGATATGTTGTTGGAAAAAAAGTAAAATAAAAGCTGACAAAATATGACAAAACATCAAAGAGTATGTGCATTACAGAGGACAGCACAGAACATATGTTTCTTGAGTTGCCAAGACATTCAAGAATGGCCAGAAAAATCAAGCACAATAGAAAACACATTTGGATACATATACGAGTTCACAGATAATCACCACATATGCAAACATTTCACATAACAATTAAAGGAAATTTTTTTACATGCTGGGTGCAAACTGTACAAGCATGCCAAATCACAACCTGCTTACAATATCATGAGATCATTTAGGATGTGGAGAACATAGTGCTTTTCTTAATTAGACATCAAAGAATTGATCAGCTTTTAAATAGTCTCTGCATATGTTATTTCTTATCAATTTCACTGAATCTAGAAACTTGGCAGAGAAAAGAAATAATTTAAAGAATACAGGAAAAGATTGGGTATTTATTGTTCAGTAAAACAGCTTCTGTTGGGGTCTAGATATGAATATACATGCAAAATGTATATCAGTAATAATGATACACTGATGTATCATTTTATTTCAAAGTATGGAGAACTCCACTCCTTTGTTCCTAGAAGCCACTAAAGTGACATACTTTGCATATAGCAACAAAGGATTCAGGAACTAAGGGGATAATAAATGGCATTAGTAATGGCTGCAATTTGCCACAATATTTGAGCTGATGCGAAGGTCACCAAAATAAAATTCTACCTGTTTACACCAGATTTCTGTACAATTTCAAAGGTGTAAACGATTGCTTTCATGTTCCCTTTGCAGCAGGTGTACCCATACTAATAGTGGCATTTTAACATAAAATGCCAGTATGGTTCCAAACAACACAATGGTTAATTATGAAAAGACAACATCAAAATATATTTAAGGACATTTATTTTACAGAATTTATAGAAAATGGCGAAGAGGGCACCAGTGAACTGAAAAAACGACTGCAAATAAAACTTGTAGGAGCTGATGACAGAAGTAACTGAACAGTACAGAAAGAAATAGTTTACATACGCTAATTTGCAGCATCATGCATATGTAAATGAAATGTTGATTATTGGTTTTTTTAGCTTCCCACGATGGACAAAGCCTCCATGTACAAGGTTCATTACACAAAGACGTTTCATAAATATTTTATAATGATATTCTCTTTGTAAAGTTGTCATGCTTATTCATGCAGTATTTTACTGACTCACTGTCAGTGCATGGTAGGTGTATTATATATTACTGCTTAAATAGGTCTACAAAGTAAGATTAGATCCAGCCATACTTTCCTTAACTACTAGTGAGAGAGTTTTGCAGGCATTTTTAAAAGACAGATCTTCTCTGTTTCATGGAAGATCTCCATCATATGTCAGATTTCATGTCAGATTTGAATATCATTTTAAAAGCAGATAAAGAAGCAAATGCTAGAATGTTGAATTATGAAAAGATACTGTCCAATTACAAAAAGTAAAACTGAGGTAAAAAAAACAGCATTTTTTTCCTTTTAATTTTCTGTAATTTCCAACCATAGGATAATATGGCTTTATAATACTGATACAATAGATAACACTAGTACTGAAGTAAATGTTATTTTTCCTGTTGTCCATACACAGGCAGTGAGATTAGACCATTAACCTGCATGCACAGTTTATTCATCATTCAGTTTGAGTATCACAGTGCTAGAGACGGCAGGATAGTTACTTAGTATCAAAATCATGCAACATGTGTTAATAGTAAAATACATTTTGATTATAAGAATATCATTATAAAATATTGTTTCAGTAGCAATGGCTCAGGACAAATTTAATGCAAAGGCAGAGACAACTGACCTGAGCATGCTTTTAAAAAAAAATCAGTACATGGAAAAAATAGCACCACCAACCTTGCAAGTAAATTGGCATGTTGCAGCAGAGACTTTAGGCTTTAACTGCTGAAGGACAGCAGCAGCCCAACTTGTTGGTATCCAAATGACCGGATTCCAGAAAAACTGAAAAAGCTGACTGTGAGGAAAAGTCTTTAGCATTTTAAAGGATTTTATTCCGTTTTATGAAAATTCAGATGTGGATCTTGGCAGGTAACAAGAATAGTACATTGACACATAAGTGGCATATCCATTCATCCAGGTGATCACAGCCTTTTAGAACAATGGCATTACAGGGGGACTTGAAAGTCCCCTCTTCCATCCCATAGTCAAGACATGATTGGCCACCCTGTGTCATTCCTGACCTGTTTTCTCAGGTCATTCTTAAAGACCTCCACTATTGGCAGGAGTGTCGGCTTCCCACAGAAATTACTCCAAAGCTTCACTACCTTTATCATCATAGTTATTCCTGAGACCTAATCCCCACCTTCATTGTTGCACTTTAATCCATTCATCCTCAGCCTATGGCTGGCTTATCAAACTCAAACACTGAATACTTCTCCCATTGAAATCCAAAAAGGAATTTGGCTTGAGTGAGAAAAAAGCGGTTTGGATCCAATGTCATCAAAATGCCTTCCAGATGGCCTGTGAGCTTTTGATACTCAAACAGAATCTCCAAAACATCCATGGACCTTCACAGGGGTCAGATTTCACCCAAGTGAAACCAGCTGTGGGATGAAGACCAAACCATGGTCATGTGACTGAGAGTAGTAAACTGATCTGAAGTACAGCAAAATGTTTAGATGATAAAAACCTTATTGTGATAATAAAATAGGGCAACTGTTAAATAGGGCACCTCATTAAAATTCTTCTTCCAGAAGGGAATTCACCAGTGGAAAAATGATACATCTGCGGTACTGAATCAAGTCAGAGTTCTAGGGAAAAAACGCCCCTTGTGTAGTAAGAGCTTGCCCCTTTGCAGGGACAAACCTTAAAATTTCACTCAACAAAATCTTACGTGTGAGTGCAGCTTAACTCCAGCAAGCGGTCTTGACATCAGGCTGTTTGCAGCAATGAAGTTGCATCTATTCTTATACTGTAGTTACACTGTTGATCCTGTGTCTACCAAACAGGATCCATGCCAAACCTCTCACTGACTTGTCAAGATACAGGATCGTGATTATAACATGTCATGGTGTTATAGTACTGCCTTCATACAGTGATCCCACTGCTGGTGCACAGAAATGCATGGCTCCCCTAGAGGTTTCTGGAGCAGTAAACAAATATCCAGCTGTACAAGAATCATGTTTCCACAGCATTAATTTTGACCACTCTTAGAACTGTGATATGATAATTTCCTTAACTGGATCTTCTATATTATGCACCACAAAAAAA
>VZRN01006449.1:640612-665322 GCA_013397935.1 Dasyornis broadbenti
AAACAAACAAAAACAAAAAACCAACCAACCAAAAAATCAGATATAGATATATATATATAAATTATATATATAAATAATATATTTAAATCATTGCCACTTTTTGTTTTATATACACATGTAATAAGAGTATATTTTCTGAAAAAAAATACTCTTATTTTCTTGCTTGTCTTTCTCATGCTATGCAAGACTTATATTGGCTTGTATTACTTCACAGGTAATACAAATCTAATATACAAAAGTCTACAGCTTTTTGCAGATAACACAATGTGACTGCTAGGGGATCTCGATGAATATCTTAACAAGACAGAAATAAAATATAACCAGAAGATCAAGTGATTTATATCTAGAACCAGATTTAAAAGTCATATAACTTGGAAGTAGCTGCCATCCATAATCCCTATGGTGAAACATACTTTTTGATTCCATCACTGGAAATTATAATTTTATAATTATATAAAAACACTATAATTAACATGTAAAATGACGTTAGCCTGTGTTAACATACAGTCACAGCGATAAGCCCTGCTGAGGCTAGAAAGTGCCAAAACTCTTCATTTACTGGTTTTTTCAGAAATGGCATGAATTTGGCACAACTAACTACATCATGAACTCAGTCAAACTCCTCTGAAGTCTGCATTGCCAATGTGACTGGGAGAAAGAATGACCTACAGCCTAGAAAAGAAGTATAGAGCAGCTTCTCAAAAGAGCAGCTTCTCAGGCTTGTTAGATATTCACTGCCAATCACAACACAGAAACATTACCATCTGTATCTTCACTTTTTTTTAATTTTATACATGTATATGAAATTTCCTCAAAATACAAGATGCATAGCTCATAAATGTACTGTGAAAAAAAATCATTTAAATCTACATAATGCCTATATAAAGACATAAATAACTCAGCATAACTGCATACATATAGACACACTGTATGCACGAATATTTACCAAATTTTGCATGTGTTTGTGCATATATATGTATGTGCATGTGTATATACACTTACGCATGCATGTATATTTTTCATGCAATTAGGAGCAGGAAAAACAGGGATGTATAGTCACCCTCATGTAAATAAAAATTCCAGTTTCACATATTAATCTACATGGCTCTCTATTTAGGAACTTTGAAATCAACAACTTCTTTCTCAAAAGATACTGCCATCAAAAGATAATAAAATGATGGTCCTACTAACCAGCTCCAAAGCTGAAGAGGTGTTTCGCTTCAAAAGTCTCAGCTATCCCATATCACCTCAAAATCATTCCATGAAAATTAATGTACTCAATTCAAGCTTTATTACAAGACAAAAATTCTAATCCTCTGCAACTGCTGTGCTTCAATTATTTTTCATTTACTATACTGCATGTCCTAGTAAAAGATTTTTCACCAGACAAACCTTTTTATGCACAACACAAAGGTCCCACACGTGGATCAGTGATGCCCTCCTTCCCTACCTCCAGCCTAGAAAACAGACTTTTCTAGGTCTGAACCAGCTCCTGAAAAACTGAAAAGTCAGTACTTCCAGAAGCTCTGTGAGGTCACACAAAACCAATGATTTCCTCCTTTCTTTCCTGTGTCATTGAAAACCTCTCTGTATTAAGAAACATGACATGATACAGAAGCCATGACACACAGCAGTAACTTGAGGTTATTATTAATAGATTCTTCACATGCCAACATACTTGGCTTAACTATGACTAAAATAGAGCCCTTGGCTCTTTGTGATCACAGATGAAAAAAATACTGTAACAGAAAGAAATTCTGACATGAGGACAGACATGGAATGCACTGTGCTGAACTAAAAAGGCACAAAACAACTTAAAGCATAAAATATAGAGTCACACGCAAGCAGCTTAAGCTGGGAGAGAGATATCAGAAGGATTGCAAAACAAGAATTTCACTGTAAAAGAAAAGAGAAAAAATGTTGAGCATGAAAACAGATTTGCTTCCTTGACCACAGTAAACAAACAACTTCCCCAGTGAAATGGAATGAATGCATTTAGACTATATGTGGATTTTACCCCCTCTGCTCCCACAGTGACTGCCCTGTTCTGCTGCACCTCTACAGAAAAGCTCTAACATCATTACTGCAGCTCGCTGCCTTGCCAAAAGCAGCAGAGCACAGCTCTCACAAAGGACTTCAGAGCAGCTGTGATGTTGACGAAGAATCATTTTCATCCTGGAAGATTCAGGAATCTATGGACAGCAGCATCGGATAAACACCAGATCTACTCCCAGGGCAGACTGAAAAATCAAAGCTGAAAGAGGGCAGAAAATAAAACTAAGCTTTTCCTTTCCTCTGCTATCACCCCATCTTCCCACCTCACATCAAATGGCCCTCTCCCTTATTCTCCTCTCACTTTTTAATCCCATCAAGTGTCTACCTACACCTCTGGGAAAGAAAATTCAAAATGCATGTCTTGTGAATGACACAGGGAGAGCCAAAAAAACCCAAAAGAGACACAGGACTGACTGACTGGTGGGGGAGCATAGCTTTGCCACAAAGTGATCTGAAATTTGAAAAAATAAGACTAAGGGATAAATGTTCACAGGAGAAAGTCAGTTCAGCAGACAGGCTTAAGTTGCAATCATACCAGAACTAAAGTAAATAAATAAGTAAATAATTTACTAAAGTAAATAAGATGTAATTTAAGAAAATTATGCAAACTTGAAGCAAAACATTGAAACAGTGCAGAAGAATGCTCAGTATATTGCAAACAAAAACCACACTGTGAAAAGCTCTACAAAAACAGTTCCCACCACAGCAAGTCCTAAGGTACTCCTAGCTTTGAACTTTCATTTTCAGCACCTCTATTTCTCACTCTATTTTCAGCACCACAGTTTTTCACCACACACTTTCCTGCTCTTATTTCAAAGCTCTGGAGCTAGGATAATTTTCTCACAGAAACACGATCACTGTAAATTAGATATTTTATTTATCAAACATTTCTGAATGCTGAGTAATGTAAGTCCCGTCCAGGAGCCCTCTACAACTCTCAAGATGAGGCTTTGACCACTCTTTTCCTTAGCAATAGTGCATCCTCCAACATGACATCTAATGAAATTTGGCCAGCCTGTCTGGCAATGTGTCAAGTTTTGCTGCTATAACTGTGTGCTGTTCCAAATACTTTTTTTGTAGCTTGCTTTAACAGTGCTGAAGATATTACTGGTTAAGTCTACACTACAGCTAAATAGAACACCTTCGCTTACATTCCAAAATAACATACTCCATACATGTAATCAGTAGTGCAGGACAACAACAACATTACTCCAGCTCCAAGTGGGCTCCCTCCTAACATGGGGAAGAATGCACAAACACATCCACTCCCTTCCTCCATCAAGACTGTACACTTTCTCTGCTTTCTCTGGCACAGCAGTCCTGCATTTCAAATGCAACTCTGAAATGACTTCAAATGACCTTTTTCAGTTCCTTTGCCAACAACAATGCAGCACAAGAGGAAGGCAGTGGACTGATTCTCTCCTAGAGGGACCAGATGTTGCACTACCGGCAAAAATGCCATCTTTTTCCAGAAAGCCAGTGTACTTCAGATCTGCATGTCCCAAGCAAGCACTACTGCCTGGGGGGCAAACACTGCAGAGGTGTCTCTGTCACCCCATGCTTTTAGTAGCCATCAGCCAAGGTGACCACGTCCAGACAAGGGAGCTTGCAGCAGGCCATCATCAGAGAACTTGTTTCAGTTCAAGACAGAAAGAGAAGGAAAGGGGGGAAAATGAGTTATCAGATGCTGGCTTCTGGTTTTTCCAGTAAATCCAGGGGAGTTTACACCTACAATGGAGTCAGGTCCCAGAGGTCAGATCAAGTCATTTCAGCGCTGGAGGTTCGGCATTTGTTTCCCCTGGCAGCCACTGCTGGCAGAAATGCCATGACCATGACCACAAAACCAAGCAGCTCTCACTGAGGGCACAGGACACAGTTGCTGTTAATCCACTGGAGAGCAAATGCAGGGCCAGGCCATTTTTAAGCCATTCTGTGGCAAGTGTGGCAGTGAAGATGGGTCTCCCTATGTCTTCAGCTGGAGGCAGGATGCTGCCAGGGCTGACAGAGGCCTCAACCTCCAGCAAGACTGGGCCAAGGGCCGAGGAGGAAGAGGAGAAGGAAAGCCTTTTTGGAGGTGACATCACATGCATGTGAGAGCCTTGGCGCCCTGGCCACCACAACAAGGCCTGACCCAGTCTTCCCTTGGTGCCCAGGACATGTCATGGCACTGGCAGCAACCCCAGGCGTGTTCCCCGGGTCAGATCCACCAAGAGGTTGAGATATCCCTGAGGGAGGTTCTGGCCACCCCAAGGCTCAGCCGGGGGTCGCCCCGCCGAGCAGGGGAGGCCAGTGGACCGGCAGGCCGGTGGGGCAGAGACGAGGGGTCCGGCTGGACAAAACACACAGGCGCGGAGAGCCAGACTCTGTTGGAGCATTTTATTTCAAAGCTGTGGGTTTGGGTGGTAGGTTTTCCGTTTCCTCTCTCAACACTACTAAACGAGGCCAGAGACCAGCCCTTCTTGGTCCATCCTGGGGGCAGCGCCACAGCCCCGGCTGCACCGGGCTGCCCGCCAGTGGCAATGGGCTCCTCGGGGCACTGCGCCCAGGCGGCCACACCAGCTGGCCCACGTCCTGTCTGGGGGGTGGTGTGGACAGCACACCAGAGAGACAGAGAGAGGGAGCTATGGTCCGGCCCACTAGCCAGGAGAAAGAGAGCACAGAAGGAGCTGGGCAAGGAAGGAGAGGCGTTTCTCTGAAGGAGAGAAGGAGAGAAGGTGAAGTATTCACACTCAAAAACAGAAAGGGAGAGAGCTGGTAGCTCAAGGTTGATTGGGAGGTTTTATGGTCCATGGGGCACTGGGGCAAGGGGGCAGGGAGGGGAAGGTTACCTTCAGCCTCGATGGAGGAGAGGAGGGCAGCTGCACACAGAGCAGTGACTGCCGAGCACAGCGCTGTCTTCATTTCTGCCCTTTCAGATCACAACAACATGAATGAATCTGCAATGATGGGGAAGGGGGGAAGGGGGAGAAAGGAGAAGGAAATGATATGTGTGGATTAAAGGATTTCGTGGGTGTATTCATGAAACATAAAAAAGATGAACCATGGATTTCACTTTGTTCCCTTATCCCCAGCCCCCACCCACGGGACCAGGTTGAAACCTCTAGACTTGAAAGCTGTCCAAGACGACGAAAGATCTGTATGACTAACTGGAGAGTCTCGTCTCATAATAATGTGCCTTTTGTTGCTGAACCCTTTCCAATCACAGTAAGCACATGAAGCTTTGACCTAGTTAGGGTTAATTTGATCAGGGAAGCTCAGTGAAGATCTGCGCCTCCGCACGGGCAGGAGCCAGAAGGGAGCTCCATGACTTCATCACTGAATGTGATGATAGCTAATTCAGAGGTCATTCCTGCCTTGGATCAACTAAATGTCTCTTTCAGCTGGGGATTTTAATCGGCTCCTTTTTCATAACTGTTGAACCACTTAGTTAGCTTTGTTTTACAAGTCTCAAGACAGTTTGGAAACTGTAATAAAACTTTTTTTGAGGGGTTCTGCCTACAAATGTGCTATTCTTCATTTCTTGAAAGTCTGAAATAGGTTATACAGAAGTGTGTGTAACACAACCGAAATTTGACACTCCTGTCTAGCCATGATGTTTCGACATCTGATAATTTATTTACATGTCCTGAGAGAAAACAGATTTAAAATGCACTATATAAAGCAGACACGCGTAAGAGCCTCGCAGTCACTGCAGTTTGTCTAGCAAAATAGGTGGGATTAGGCCAAGTTAGTGGTTCTTAATTGCAAGCGGACATACCTTCATAACTATATGCTCTTGGTCATATAAAATTACTGCCAATTACTCCAGCAAAACTTTCCAATTATTTCCTTGCCTAGTAAAGGCTAATATGAACCTACATATGCATGTAAGTGTTTCTAAAGTTTGGGATTTTCTCTCTCAGGAAGTAGGGGAGTGGCAATTTGTATGAATAAACTCATAAATGCATCATATATCATAATTAGGCTGGGGGGAAGATAATTCCAAAAGCAATTAGGCAACAGATTTTATCAGGAAGGTGCCAAGAGCAAAACAAAAGAGAAATATATAAATCATTAGTGCTCAGAAACAACTGAAAGGGAAAACAGTATTCTTCTACCATCTAAAGAATTACCCAGCAAGGCACAGATAGTGGGAAGATGCTATGGAGATCCTGGAAATTCCCAGTTACTGACACTGAGCTTAACAGACTTCATTTGATCAGCTGTAAATACTTGCCTTAGCCAAATGCCTTTACTGCACATGAACTAAGAGCTCAAAGAAAATCTAAGCAGATTGGTTTCAGTCTTATGGCAGTTCCAGTGGCTAAACAGAAGAGTAGTATTGACCACAGTGACTCCCTGACACTAACACAAGGAAGGCCAAGGTTAGCATTAAATTGCTCTGAAAGATCCAAAATCATATCACTGCTCTGCGTGGGAAACGGCTGCCCCTGGGCAGATCTACAGCATCCTGCAGTGAGTTTAAGGATGGCCTAAATTCAACGCAAAAGGTTTTGTCCTGGATATCTCATGTGGGCTTTGACTGCCATCTTTTGATCCTTTTGAAGAGCAACAGAAATTAATCATCTCACAAAGGCATCTAGGAGTTTGCCACTGCTGCAGGTCTACCATTCCTGATACACATTTTTGTTTCACGAAATACACCATCTCAGCCAAAGCATTTAATTGCCAACCTAGAAACACTGTTTCCCTCTCCAGACCTTAACTGTGTGAAAGAAAGCCTGGAGGTGGCAGAGGAAAGTTCCTCTCACTGGCTCAGTAGAGACACAGTAGACTTCGTGTCAGGACTAAATGTTTTTTCATTGATATTTAGAGACCACTTAGGAAAAATCAAACCCGAGCTTTCACAGTGTCAGTCCTATCTCACACTAAGTGAACCTACAAAAGCTTAGCCAAAGCATTTCTAAACCGCACAGTGCACGATATTTACCACTTTTAAGAAGAAAAAAATAACGCAAACTTGGGGGGGGGGGAGGGTATGTGGAACCGCTGGAAAAGCCCATTACCTATCAAAGACATAAAAATCTGGAAGCAGGAGAAAGCATCACCGGCAGCTGCACACACAAGGGAGGGAAGCGTGAGCTCCTGCCAAAGCCTCAGCGGTAGCGTGCCTGCAGGCGCGCTGGGCGCTGACAGCGGGCTCCGCTGGGAGCCTCCGGCTGCCGGGAGCCTCCGTGTCCGGGACACCACCACACCACCGCCCCTCCCCGCATTTCTGCCCAGGCACCCGTCCGCCGGCAGCGCTCGGGGCCAGCATCCCGCCGGGATCCCCCGTGCCTTTCCCTGGGCTGACAGCCAGCACCCCGGGGCGCTCTGCCCCGCACCTCTCCGCCCGCCCGGCCCCACGCCTGCAGCCGGCTCTGACATGCCCGACGCGCGCACACACGCTCCTTCCTAATCCCGTGGCAGCTTCCAGCCCGGCGCTGCTACCCCAGCCTAAAGTGCATCGAAAGGGGCTGCGTGCGGACAGAGCGGGACACGGGGAGCGGCGGAGCGGCGGGCAGGGGATCCCCGCTCCTGCGCGGGCACACACAGACCTGCCGGGGTGACCGCACGGTGCCGGGGTCGGTGACGGGACAGATCCTCCGATGATGACTCCGGCGGTGCCGCAGCAGCAGGAGCCGCAGCCGTCGGACCTGAATAAAGGGAGGAGGATAAAGGATGAAGCTCCAGGGGCACCTTGTGGAGGGAGCAGCAAGTAGCAGCAGCGGCGAAGGAGGAGCAGCAGCAGCGGCAACAGCTGAGTGCAGAGGAGGCGTCTCGATTACTGTAGCTCCCGATGCGAGGGGTCTGTCTGGGAAGACTTGCCTTCTCCAAGTGGGAAGAGCCTCTTCTCAATCTGCTACTTAATAGAGGGCTGTTCCCAATTCTCAATTTACCCTCGTAAGCGGTTACGAAACTGCAGTGAAGGTGGACTGCTGCCACCGGGTGATATATGCGCTGCTGTGCTCCAGCAAGGAAGGGGATCCACTTCTGGAAACTGGCGCATACCTCCGCGCATTCCTGCGGCATGAGATGGGAGCCGCGGCGGCAGCGCGCCCGGAGGCAGGGGCCCGGCCCGCCGCCCCTTTCCCTCCCTCCCTCCCTCCCCTAGGCTTCCCAAACGGGGAGGACACGGGAGGGCAGTGGAAAAATTGAGTCTCCGGCAGGCTTCGAGGGACGGCGGGGCGGAGGGTGTCCCCGGGCGAGGGGTTCCACGCAGCCCCCGTCGCCCCCGCGAAGGCTGGGCTGATCCCCAGCACAGTCTTACAGAGAAGAGCAGGCATTCCCGATGGCGCGGCCGGGAGCCTTGAGGGCAAACGGGATATAATCACTGTGACAGAGTTCAGGTGTGTCTGGCTTCAACGCTGTGCAACCATACATACAATAAACGTACATTAAACACACACTTCCCCTGACAGCCCTACCCCACATGGGTGTTTTACGTGGAGCACAAAGTGCCGCGGGTGCCGGGAGCAGTCGGCGGCGGGGCGGGTACGGCTCCCCTGGCCGAGGGACGGGGCGCACGGCCCCACTGACCTTCCGTCGGACCCCGCGGAAAACCCGCGCCCATAGCCCTTCTCTGGAATTCTGTGCTTTCCAAAGGAACTGCACCTTCCAAAACCGGACAGTCCGTCGGGCGACAGGCTCCGCGAGGGTCTCCCATCACTCGCTCTCGGGAGCCTGCCCGGGTCACCCGGCGTGTCTCGGCGTCTGCAGCGCGCCGTGCTAGAGTGACAGGGCGAGACACCCTGTCCCTTCCCTGCCCGAGAGTGCAAGTGGTCCAGTGGAGCCCAGATGGAGCATCCCAGGGGCCCCGCACCAGCAGCGGGTCTGCTCCCACACACATGGGGAACGGCATCCGTGGTAACGCTCTCGGGCGAGACTCCTCTGCAACCCCTTCGGGCTAAAATACGGGATGGCACCGTCCCCTCGGAGAGGGTCCGCAAACTCGGGACGCGGAACAGAAGTGGGCGAGGAGTGTGTGTAAATCAGAAGGGGGAAAAACTGCAGATGTCTCACAGCCGCGGCTCCGCTCATCCCGGCGCCCCAGCGCAGGGGGGCCATCCGCGGTGCCGGAGCGCCCTCCGGTGGCGGCGACGGGCACGAGCGGCGGCCGACAGAGCGAGCGTCCGTGTGTCCGTCTGCCGAGGCTGCCACTGGGCCCTCGGGGCCACCGCTATGGGAACAAGATGGGAAACAGGGTCGGAAAGGGCGGGGAGAGGGAAAGATGGGGCCCTGCCCCAGCGCAGAGCTTGGGACCCCCGCTCGGAGCTGCCGGGGTGATCCCGGGGCCGCACTGGGTCCCTTTCGACTCCGTGCACGACGTGACTGGCAGAGTCATCGCGGGGGTTCCAGCCAGGGTGGAAGTGACCGATAATGAGATTAATGTTTTATCAGAGAACCGCTCCTGGGCACTTTTCCGCAGGACTGGGAGATCAAGGACCTGTTGGCAGGAGGACTTGTGTCTCCTGAGCTCCATTTCTGCAACAGACCTGTCGTCTACATGAGAACCCAAACGCTGAAAAGAAAGTGATAACCAGAAGACATGCGCTGACATTTCCAGACACTTTGGAAGTGAGTCAGCTCCTCTTTGGGACACGGCACAGTTTCAGCTGTCTGGTATTGATAGAATGCACTTTCCAAAAGCAACATCTCCTCCGCTGATAAAACTCTTGACCTATTAAAGCCCCTTGCCCAGCTATTGAGCTGGATTTTCTCTTTCAGCATCATTTTGGCATGGGGAATTGAATTTCTTCCTATCCAGATCTGATATGGAAAAAGCAATATTTCTAAGAAATAATACATTTTTAAAATTTTAATTCCCTAAATGAACACACCAAGAACACCAAGTATAAATGTGGTGTGAACAATCGTTTCAGAAGAATGGCCATCAGGGATTAAAATGAAATATCCTTCCACAGGAAGTTAATTAATGCAAATGAGGTATTTTTATCACTTGTGCACTGCAGCGGTATTTTTTTACAATATACTGTGGATTTTTCAACATAGGATAAGCAAGATTATATGTTAATAGTTAAAAATCAATTAATGCAAAAAATGAGGCTGGAAGAAAATATGCATTATTCTATGTAAACGTTAAATCACTCAGAACAATTATTTTTCAATGTTTAAATAATCTGTTACAGAGCTACAAGTGGATTTACATGCGTGGAGACTTTGAAAGCAAGGGGTCTCTCAGGTCTGCAAGAATCTCATACACTGTCCCTTACAGACCTAGATGCTGCCGAGGGGAATATCTCCCCTTCCTCTCAGCTGATCAGCTCTGTTTAATTTCTTTGTGTGAAATAAGACCCAGAGCTGGCAAGAGCAAACAATTAATTGACTCCAAGGGTAGCAGGAATTTGTTCTTAACTTCTTATTCTAACTATTCTAACCATGATTCTCCTAAGATCATTTACACATAAAATACACCAACAAATTGCATTTAGAATGTGTGCTTCCATATATCACAGTAATTAAATGGGTTGTTTTTAATCAGCGCTGTTGCTATGTACATTCATAGTCTGAGTACATAGTATGTGAGGCAGAAAGCATTTCTGAAATGCATCAACATTTACTAACACCCTCCTGTCTGCTTATTTCTCAGACAAGTGTTAAACACATTAAGACCATTGCACTCCAGCTCTGCAATTTTCTTTGCTATCTAAAGTGAACACACTGAAACAGTGACAGATTTAAATATAAAAATCAACATTTAAATTCATATTTATACTTTTAATAATATTGACCATTTCTGGTGTAGGTATGTGACAGTGATATTGAAGGTAACCAGGCATTTCTTAGAAATTTTGAAATGGTTTTGGGTCTAGAGTAATTCAAGCAACTTTGTCTTTCTGGCACCTCTTTTTTTTTGTTACCTCAAACTGCATTGCCAGGGCAGAATAAAAGAGAACATTCTGCATTTCAGCACTGTAAACTTTGAATATCATTTCCATGTGGATATCACACTAGATTTGGCCTCTGTGTTTTCCTGACAGTTAGTTGCATCTGCTTTACATATGAATATGGTAAATGAGTTATTCGTATGTATATATGCATTTGAGCATAAGTTTTGCACAGAGGAAAAATTAAAAAAAAAAAAAAAACAAACTGTCAGCTCTTTGAACATTAAATATAGAGATTAAGCATTAAGTGTTGTTATACAAGCAAAATTGTGCTGCTGCTAGTGACTTGCTTACATCTGCCCAGGAAGTACTTTGCTGGTCAGTCTATCACTGCATCTATCACTGCAGTGCATCTAAATTAAACACTGTCTTAGTGCAGTCATTTAAGAGGCCCATTCATTCCTTACCGCACAATGGACAACCTTTCCAGTATATTTTTAATTCCTTATTAAATCAGTCATAAGACTAACATTGTACAGGATTATATCTGCAGTCATAAAATGCAGAGGGACAAAACACACTAAAACTGCTTCCACCAGGCTCTGCCTTCTCTGAGAGATTTCCAGTCAATGGCAGGAGAAGAACCTGGTGTTTGTTTATTTGGATAAGTTCATTTCAGAGCTGGTATTCAGAGGGCAGAACTAGTCTGACCTCTCATAATGAGGATTGGCTTCTTATATTAGCAGTGTCCAGAGAGGACTGATGCTATCTGAAATCTGCTCATTCAGTGGAACAACTATGGAAACAGCATCCCTGGAAAGTGTAGCAGCCATGAAATAATTATCTGCCTTACCAGGTATGTTTTCCTTAGCAACTATTTATTTCTCTAATTTGTCTGTTGTTTCCCATCATGTAATGTTCTGAAAGCTCATTATTGTGGCTCCAGATAAGTAGAATTGGAAAAGTAAATAAATCTATCAAAAGCAGAGGTATAAATAGAAAGAAGCTGGTATTTAATGGCGTTTGGGAGTCTGAGAAAATCCAGTTAATTTGTAGGCAGCAAGTTTTTTTTAAATATAGATCTTTAATACTAAAATTGGACAAAAAAAAATAGATGCAAGGATCTCATAGTCCCTTCCATATATATATACAAACACACTTTATATTAAAACATTCCTAAAATAACATTGCTTTATTTCAAAGAAGCTGGTTCATTATTTCCCAACAGTGTCCTGATCTATTCAGGAAGCATTCCTCTATGAAACCAGAACAAATCTTGATTGATTAAAGAGGGCAAGAAAATAAATTAACTGAGGACAGTGACTCCGTATATTTTTCAGGTATCACTGTATGTTCTAATGTGATTGTTCCTGTCACAGCAATGGACTAGCCGTAGAGAATTGTGAATGCAGATCTAAGCATTCCTCTTCACATAGCTGAGGGGTCCCCAGTGAAAGAATGATGATTCATTAAGAAAACCCATAATTTTGAAAAATTAAAGTATTTTTAGAAATCACTAGCCACTAGCTGCTACTTGCAGAACATTATAGTACAGTGTTCACTGA
The DNA here is from genome assembly GCA_013397935.1 of Dasyornis broadbenti. Taxonomy (NCBI): domain Eukaryota; kingdom Metazoa; phylum Chordata; class Aves; order Passeriformes; family Dasyornithidae; genus Dasyornis; species Dasyornis broadbenti. The sequence continues at coordinate 653,061 of VZRN01006449.1, forward strand.
GTACCTAATTGGATTCAACACCTGCTGAAAGGCTAATAGCTATGGGTTTCCCTGTATTTGGTAGTCCTTCAACTATTGCAAAGTAATTACTCCCAATGAAGAACCTCTTGATATTAATCAGCAACAAAGTCTGAAATGGTGCAATGCCAAGCTCTGAATAGGAACATTTTGCTAATTCTTCTTAATATTTCTGTACATTAAAAAAATCAATATCTATTGTGACAGCAAGGTCTGTGTAGGTCGTAAGTAGTCTTATAGAGAAGAAAAGCTTGTGTCTGCATGGACAAGGTATTCAAAACTATTGAAAGTTCAGGTTGCATTAGTTAATGAGTGACCTGATCCTTTTGTTGCAGATAGTGGAATAATTAATGATGGGGGGAATTTTAAGATTCAATACCTTGTCATTAAGCCAACTCCTGAAGCTGTCCCTCTCTCCCCCACAGACACAAAAGGCACTGAGGATGTAGTGATTCCCCTGACCCAAGAGCAGGCAGGTGGAAAGCTGTCAAGAAGGAATAATCAGCTGCTGCTCTATCCCAATACATATCTTTCCTAAGAAGGTTTAGAGTACGTAAAGGTCAGCCCCAAACTCTCAGTTCAGCAGGACAAACATTCAAAACCTTAAGCATTCTGACAAGTGAATCTGATGCGAATGCACAGAACCATAGTAAATGAGGCTGGAAAAGATCCCGAGAGGCCTTTTAGTTCATGACCTGTTATTTCAAGTACACCAGGACTTCAAAGAGAAATTCTCCATACCATACTTAGTACTAACAGCATACTTTGGGGAGCTGTTTTGTAGTGGCTGGCAATAGATAATTTGTTTTAGGTGAGTTGCAAGTTGTCCAGAATATGACTATGAGCACAGCCATCAAAAATAAAAAATACAACTACACCAGAGAAGCCTGTATCTTTGGATCATAGTATCATAAAATGGTATGGGTTGGAAGGGACCTTTAAGATCATCAAATTCCAGCCCTCCTGATTTCACAAAAATAGCCTTGCTTTACTGTGAAAAATTGCTTGCTTAACTGGTACCTCTGCAAACTCTCAGCCAGAGAGCAAAGAAGCCAGACTGGGAGATTCCTTCTTGCATGTGACTGTCAAGGGGTAGAGATCCCACCGGTATTGCTAAAACCCCTTTTGCTGTTACAGTATGTCTGCATTTGACAGTCATGTAATTTTTGACCATTTCTAAACTTCTTGGGAGATGGACTCCATGGTCATCACCATCCTCATTCTCCACTCCTCCCACATTCTCAGTCTCAGTGCCTTGATACCACACTGGCTGATCGTAGCATTCATCATAGCTTTTTCCTCTGCAAAAGAAAGAGCACAAGAAGCAAAACTTGGGCTAGGACACAGCTAGGGAACACACCAGGCTCAAGGAGCTGGATAGCCTAAATTATATATACTTTCCTGGGACCTATGGGGCTTTCATCTGCATGTCACCTATCACAGATATTGATGGACACTTGGAAACTTTGATGGTTTGTGGAAAAAGGAGTCAGGCAAGAGTTTAGCTTGCAGGCATTAAAAGCACAACCTAGGAATCACCTGTCACAACATTTATGAATTCCACATGAGCCAACTTTGAAAAAGAAACCAGTTTCTTTTGCACAAGTCATAATTGGCCAGTGACTAAGGAGGAAAATACATGGAACAAAACAATGCAGATCTAAATCAGCATTTCTTAGTGCAGCCTTGTGGCTGCTGCTTCCCAATATGTTGAATGTTGACAGTTCCAAATACCAGAACATAAGATTTATTTGGATTATAAATAGATGTTGCCTTGTGCTTCAGTATCAGAAGCACTCTGTTGTGTAAACAGAAAACTATTGGCTTTTGTTTCTACTTTTAAAGGTTACTTGAAAGTTCCCATGTCCTCTTTGCTGACAGCCTTTTTCACCTGTTGGAGTTGAGTCTCTCTCTCATTTATCAACACCTCTACAGCCGCTGAGAGGCTTCACTTGAAGCTGTTAAAATGTCTTCTCTCATATGCCCTTTCCTCGGCTCTCTTGGATGCTCTCCAGCTGGCCTCGCTACTCTGTTAGCTTTTAGTCACCCCGGTTTAATGAACATTTGTTGGGTTTGGCATTGTCCTGATTTCTGCATGTATTTTTTTATCCGGAGAAATATGTTTGCTACTAGCTCCAATGTCTCTTATTTGTTTAACAAAAATAATAAATAAATAAATACATTTATATGCTTAGGATTTTTAAACAAATATGATTTTGGTAAATCTGACCTGTTGCTCCTTTACCCTCTGCCCAGTGCCCTCTGCAATGTGTTTAGGGCATTTCCTGTTTAAGGCACATCACAACATGGGGCTTTACTACGTCATGATCTTCTTCCCGAGTTAAAGAGCAGCTGCTGTGAGATGAGGTCACTTTAGGCTAGGAGTAGCTGTTGGGACCTTATTTTCTAATAAAAACTCCAGAGTCTGCTTCTCTAACCTCCAGAGTGGCTGAGAAGGCAGACAGGGAATGTACTCCTTGACACATGCCCCACCATTGCAGCTCTGCTCTTTGAGAACATTGGCTGTGCCCACTGCTCTGTCCTGCATGGTCACCTCAGGCAGCATTTGGCTCTGGGTTACGGTACATTAGGTGCCTGCACATGAGCCCAGCGTCTAAACTTCTGCAGTGGCTTACGAAGACCTAGATAATGACCTCAGCAGTGCCTGAGCAGTTTGGCCACCCCCCATCCATGTGCCTTGGATCAGTCGCTACTCCATTGGGCTCTAGAGCCATCCCAGTGTCTCGCAGCACCAGAGATCTGTGGAGCTGCCAGCTACAGACCAGGACCCACGTATGCTGACACATCTCAAAGTGTTCTAAACCACCCAAGAGGCAGAGGCAAGCCACCAGTGCTGTTTTGGGTGTAACAGGCATTCCTTATAGTCCCTGATTGTTATAACACAAGTGTATGAGTCTCCTGCAGGTCTTCTGTTCTATTTGTCAGCCCCAAGAAAATACCTCAAATATAACCTGAGACAGTGTTGGGCACCCCAGTTTAGGCACTGGATCAAACACTTACTTTTCATCTGTGATACTTTTGCCAGTCAAGTCTTCTGCTGGTGCAAAGCTTTGTAGTCTGCTCATGTAAATACCTATTTACCAGGAACCAGAATAAGATCAGTAAACCGGCCTGATGCTGATCAAAAGATGTTTAGATGGTAGTGATTTTCAGGTCCTACTCATGTGCTTTTCTGCATTTGGATCTCAGACCCAAACACAGAGGTACAGATTGTGAGAGAGATTCCTGCCTAACTCTGTAAAATACATCATATACAGCCCAGCCATTGAGCTGATGTCTGTTCTGCACCACACCCAAATTTTGTGACTTTGTTTCAGAGACTGCATTTACACCTCGAAAGTAATTAGGCTGGGGAAACTAAAAGCTGTGATTGCCTCTACTTTTCTCAGAAAACTGGTCATACATTTGAGCACTATTTCCAGAAATAATAAAATCTTTTCTTCTTGTTGTAAGACATTTTTTTCTGTTTTCTTATTTTAATAGAAGAGAATTTCTTGGTAATGCTCTTATGAAAAATCAGGCTATTTATTTAAATGTCAGAGTATGGATTTAGCAGTCTAAGTTTAAGCACTTCTTTCTGAAAATCTCAGCCAAATGGAGGTGTGCTAATCTCCTGTGCAACTGCTCTCCAGCTCTGTGGAACAGTGATCCCAGTGCAATGCTCCACACGGAGCACGTATTAGCACACCATACTATATTTAGCAAAATGTGCCTGCTGCTCCTAATAGATAACCGAATAAACGTTGATAACGCTTTTGGCCTGACTCCTTTGGGACTTGTAACTTCCCACTGAGCAATAGAGATCATTATAATGTTTTAATTATATAATTCCCTTTTGCACAGTGCTATGATAGATAAGATTGAGTGTGTGTCAGCCTTTCCATCATAAACTTCAGGTCCCAGAGCATTAGTCATCTAGAGTAAGTGCTCATGTGGAGATGAAACAACATAGAACTATTTTTATATTATATAAACATATATAACTCAATTATTATTAAGAACACGTTAGTAACTTAAAGGTCCTGATGGAATCACAAGCTCCTCCTTGGAACCCTGCAGGAACAGAAGCTGCTCACAGTTATTGGGAACAAACTGTCTCAACAGCTGCAACAAAGATCTAACAGCACTGAATCTCCCTCTCTCCCTTTTATTCCCAAAGGCATCTCCAAGTATCTATGAATCACGTTACAGTCAAATTGATGAGGATGATACCATAAGATTTGCACAGAAACTCTTAGAAGAATTTTAATCTGTAAGTAGGAACATTTTGGATACAGCACGTACTTCAGATCCTGCACAGCCCAGATTTCTTGGCTAAACAGGAAAAACTTCTGTGAAAAATTAAAGACAGTAATCTAAAAGTATTTAACTTTTTTCTTTTCTTCTTTTTTCTGTTTCAGATATTGTTAAAACCGTACTATATCTCTTTGGCCCTGAGAAGTCCTCTATAAAATGTTTAACCCAATTAACACATTTTAAGTATCTTCGTTGAACATTCTACTGTTCTTTTCAAGGAAAACATTCTTCTGCTACTCCTAGTGAAATCACAGGGAACTGTATCTCCAGGTGAGCTCCACAAGCAGCCTCAAGAGAGCTATTCCACAATACATCCTAAGGTCAAGGATACCATTTTATCACAAGACACTCTACTCTTCTCTTACCTTACAACTCTGTTAGCAAACACGTATTGTTCACAGAGGAGAGTGCTTATGCTGAAATATGCTTTTAAAGCAATACTGTGACCTTGTTCATTTCACACTTAGTTTGCAACAATTCTCTTTAGGAAACCTTAAGTAATTTTAAAACTCCAAGCCTCCTGTGGTCTTTTTTACTGTAAGTCCTTCCATGTTCTGGTGTATGTGAAGCTTAAATATTACTGGATTTTACCTTATCATCACTTTCCAATTTATTTCCATGGCCACCAGACAGCATCTTGCCTTTTCTTGCAGACGGCAGAGACCCAACAAAACAAGGGACAGACATTTTCATGAATGAAAATACTAAAGCAGGTTAACATAACAATAAAATAATAAAATACTGTGGAGGCAGAGGGAAGATTATTAGATTGCACCTGATAAACCAGACTGAAGAGGCAAAAGATCCTTATGTTTCAGAAAGCTGAGATTGGTGGATTGGGAACTCAAAGAAGAAAACACATAAGCAAAGGACAAATTAATCTCTCTTTGGCCATTTTCTCTAGGACACAGCAGGCTATATACAATGGGAGTGAATGTTCTGAGAACTTAGTGAACTTTATACAGACACTGGTTTTCTCTGAGGATCTAAACCCAGAACTGCCTGACTGGGGACTCAGAGGAACAACCCCTTCCCTCAAGTACCTCCCCAGCCCCTGATAATTAATTTAGCTTTTCACAATTATTATAAACAGGAATCTCAGCCAATGACCACTTTTTGCGAGGCTGCATATTTTTGAAGAAATAGATACAAGTGTGCTTTAGCTTAGATGTGTCTTGGGGGAGGCTGTGATCAGTTAGTCTAATAGAAAACCTGTGAATAATAGCAACAACTCTTCAAAAATACTGAGGCAAGACCAAAACATATCACAGACTGCATGTGTTGCTCTCTGAGTTTGAAGAGTTGAATACTTACATTCAGAAAAACTACAGTCCAGCCAAGAGATTCTACTCAGATTGTGTTTCTGGACAAGCCATTATTTTTACAGCAGAATTGACTGAGCACTGAGAAAACAAGTGAAAAGGCTTAGGCAAGTTAGATTAGAGAAGGTGGTGTTATTGTTAAAAGGAACTTCTTTAAAAAAATAATCACACAAGCATGCACATGAAAAGATACATTAGTTCTGACTTACTCATCCCCTAAATACCTTATTTAGGGTCAAGTCAGGTTGATTGGATTGATTTTGCCTGTGAAAGTCTGATTCACCCTAGCAACTGTGAAGGTTAACCTCCAGCTCTGATATTTAAAAGCATTGAGAAAGAATGGGAGAGTAAGGAGGGACAGCATACTATGAAAAAAGCCCAAAAAAATTCATCATGCTTTCTCATAGTTCAGAGCAGTGACAGCCAAAGTGAGCAATAATAGAAAAGTGATATTTTTACTCTGGGATCTGGAAAAAGAAAAAAGTACAACGAAGATCATACACGTAGAGATCTCCCTGGTATTTTTTTCCTTACTTCTGAGAGTTTCTGGACTTTTTCACAGTGTCTTGAAGGAAGTCAGTGCTGTGTTATTGCATATTATTAGCACTCAGACTTTTACTGGGGAAATTTTTGTGTGTCAGGCTAATTGGATCTATACATATATTCAGCAGCCAAGAAAATGTAGCCCAGGGCACCATTCTAAGAGTTGATATTCTGAGCTACTTTCCAAATGGAGAAAGTAAAACATGGCCTGTACGTCTGGAGTCTCAGAAAGGATTGTGGAACCTGGAACTGCAGTACTGAGGATTTAATTTTCTTCTGTTTCATCTGATTATTATTTGAATCATAATTTCTCTTACAGTAGCATGAACAACTTTTTTTTCATTTTGACGAAGCTGACACAGTACTAAGCTTTCTTTGTTAACCTTAAAGCCAGATAAGTTTAAAAGCTTAAATAATGCAAAATAGAGTGGCAAGGAAAGTTGAAGAGATTAAGCAGTCACTGTCTAACAGAAATTGGCCCCCAAATTTTTGGGGTGATAATTAGAAGAATTCAGCTCGGTGGAAGCCAAGGAGAGCATTCCCATGTCTTCAGCTCTGGGAGACTTTCCTATCTTTTAAAGCAAAATATTAAAAAATGATAGCTACCATCTCCAATAACAGTAACTGAAAAATAAATTTACATTAACCTGAAATAGCAAATATGGTTTACATGAAATCTTTTGGGGGCAGAGATACTATGTGCATTGCCTAAACACAAATCAAAAGTAGGGTATAGCACCTAACTCCAGAGAAATAGTGATTTAAAGACGGTAATTAAGCACTACAGTACTAGGATCAGACAAGGAAAGCACACAATTTGAGTGTGTTAACTGCTAGAAGTTCATGACTTCATATTAGTGACCATTCTATTCTTTTAAACTTTATTCTTAATTTTAAGCTTCATTCTTTATAACTTTTTTCACATTAGCAAGGAGTAATGGATGTTGCTTATTTTATTTTTTGCTACTTGTAGAAAACCTATACGGAGACTGCAGGTAAGATCTTCAGATATTTTAGCAATAGAGAAGATACATAGCTCTCTTTTTGTATTTTCCTAGAGAGAGACAGTACAGGCAATGCAGGCACCCAGTTTGCATCTGGCAATTTGTGATGTGGATATGCCTGCAACAAAATACATGTATAGACTACAGGGTAGATGGGAATTTCCCTGTTGGTGTTGGAATGCAGTCCCATAAAATGTGCTAAGCAGCTGACCGTGGGTCTTGTTTGGTTTCCTCCTTCTCCTGCAGCAGCAGAGCTCCCGGAGTGCTGGCAGCCCCATGGATCGCGGACGCCTCCCTGCGAGCACCCGGCAGCTGCACAGCGCAGCCCTGGCAGTGCCACTCGCTCTCCCACCTGCTCCAGCTGCATGCTCCAGGGATATATTTCGGGGTTATTAGACCCAACTGTGCCAGAACAAGTTTTTTGCCATTTGATATTCATTTAAATAACATTTCAAGGCTCTGTCTATAAATAGTGATTGCTTTGTAGTATGAAGCTTTTTCCTAGCTTGCATTTACCCGACATGCTGTCCCACCAGGGCCACTGCCGGCAGCACAGCTCACAGGCTGCTGTGGATCCCGGGACAGTGGACTCTGAGACACGGCTCAGTGCAAGAACAAGAACAGCTGAAAATTCTGCTTTGGTTGCACACACAAACATGTATTTACTGCCTAGTTCATCACAGGATTTTTATAATTTGGACTATTTGAACAATTACTCTTTTCAAAATCCTTCATAATTCCTGTGGGCAGGAAAAGATGTGGGCTTTTTAAATATGTTGATCTTTTCTTATGCTGCTTCCAGATGCCCATCACTTGGTTCGTATCTTGGAAGTAATACTGGGCTCGTCATAGCAGCAGAAGCCTTACCAGCATCACACAGAGCAGACTGATTGCTTCAGATTCTGTGACGTATAGTTCACTGAGCTGTGGTTTCTCTTCCTTGTAGGCATCAATGTTCATCTCAAGATAGGCTGTACCCCACTTCCCAAACCTTCTTCCAACAAATGCATCCAGGCATTTCTTATTCTATTAGTCATGCAGTTGGCCAAAGCCACCTGTGCAGAGAAGCTATCATTGAGGGGTATTCCCCATTGACCTTATTTTTAAGACTTTTGTTTCTACTAGAGAGTTGAGTACACTCACCCTTCTCTTCCAGTTTGCCTCAAGTTTAACAAGCCTACTCTGGTTCTCCAGGATAGCAACAAAACATTGGAAACAAACTTAATCCACAATAGGCTTAAAATAGCACTGTAGTGGGAGGCTAGATTTTTGAGCTCATTTTTACATCTTGAAAATTCCACTGGTTCCTTGAGAAGAGAAACAAAAGAATTATTTTGATGAAATTGTTTGGGAGTTTTTTAGAAGCTCTTTTTGTTACAGAGTCAATACCAGACTTTGGCATAATAACCCACAAGTAGCAACTTGAAAGGAAGGTTAAAAAGCCGCAGATTCTGTTAGGAACATAAAACTGAACTGGGGACGCACAGCTACAATGGGCTTCCATGATGATTTTCCCCAATTGCAATAATCAAGCAAGAGCCATCAGGGTACCTTACAAGTGATGCTTATCATCTGTTGGGTTGTCCTCCAACAGATACCGAGGTGAATTCCCCCATGAGGCCCAGGGCTGGTGAATGTGAGGCTGCTCCTTTCTGTCTGTAGATATATGTCTGTCTACAGTCTCATCCACTCAGTCTTCCTGGTTGGGTGACCAGCAACACACCCCCACCACAATGTCACCTGTCCCTGCCTTCCCTTTAACCCTTACCCATAAGCTCTCCATCAGCTCCTCATCCATCCCCAGGTGGAGTTCCATGCACTCTGGCTGGTCATTGACATAGAAGTTGATACCACCTCATCTTCCCTGCCTGTCCTTCCACCCCACCACTCCAGTTGGAGGAGCCATCCCACCACTTCTCTGTGATGCCACTGAGATCACAGCCCTGCAGGTATGAGCACATCTCTAACTCCTCCTGTTCATTCCCCATGTGGCGTGCATTCGCACAGAGGCACTGAAGTTGTGTCCCCAATGAGACTGACTTTGTGGCTGGAGAGTACTGTGAGTCCTTTGTGCTGCTCTGCAGGTGCTCCCTTTCCTGGCCCTGGGGGTCTATGGCTGGCACTGGCATCAAACTGAGATGAGGAGGGGGATGAACTGAGGCTCTCTTCTGCTAGCAACTATAGTTTAAAGCCCTCTTCACCAGCTGGGCAACCCTAAGACATAAGATGCTCTCAACATAAACACGATACACTCCAGACACCCAACAGACCACATGAAAACTGCTTTATTGATTGCAGTTTACATGTTACAATTAACTTATGATTCCAATCATTAAGCCAGCTGCTTATAATAAGCTGCCACCATAGTCACATGGAACTGCACAAAGAGATGTTAGTCACTGAGGCATCCTCAAATGGAATCAGTTCGGCTTCTTGGGCATTGAAGAAAGAAGCAGAAAATAAAGAGCATAGCCTGTTCCTGAATTGAGACAGAAAAGATATTTTCAGATTAGCAAACAGAATTCCTTTCAAGTCAGCTTTCAAGTTTGTTCCAGAAGAAATACTGACAATAAGCAGCTGCAATTCAAACAAAACACATTTCCATAGCCACATCTCAACGCTTTTTTTTTTTTTTTGGTGATTCGTATTTTAGAGGAAAAAAACCCCTTAAATACCTCTCCACAGGCTGCACAAAAATAAATAAAACAGGGGAAAAAAAGTGGGGAGAGGCATGTCTGTGGAATACACAATCATAAAGTAATGGTTACTCATTCTTAAAGTAGCTGAATTGAAAATCTGCTAGATCAACATATTTCAGTTAGAGACTATTGCAAAATTATATAACAAACAACATAAAGGTTAAATGTGTACAGTATTATGAACCTTAAATATAATTCTGCTAGTTTTCACAGCACATAAAAACTCAGTACACGGAGTATCACTGAGCATAAGAAGAGGCTAGTGCAATACAGGTTCATGTATGTGCTATAACTACATTTTGCTCCTTTGCAGAACAGGCTAAGTAGTTTTTGTTTTCTCTAAAATCATACATGAACCCTGAAGGAGCATTCAGCCCACAGTACTTAGTCTGGCAAAAGGCGATCTGAAATTCTAAACTTGGAAAAAGCACAAATGAATATACAGTATGTCCAAATGTGGTTTTTTCTTCTCTACATGCACTTTTCATGTTCTAAAGAACAGACCAAAGGAATTGCATAATTATTTTACAGAGAAAACACCAGCCGTGTTGGAGATTGTACCAAAGCAAAAGTATTTTGATATTAGTACATTGGAAATTGTCCTAAAGCATAGATATTTTAGTATTAGCCTTACCAAACACTGTAAGACCCATGGTGGTTCTATATAACAGACCATCCTTTGCGCCACCTTTAAGATGCACTGGGAGGCCATTATCCTCCTAATGGAAACAAGTGACAGAAATAAACTATTTATATGCAGTTCTTGCAATATTGTGTTAATATAACTACAATTACTCCAGAAGAATTACTACCCCACATTATCTTTCCAACTCCCAAAAGACACTGAACCTTATTCAGACCCATTTTGTCTTCAAAGCTTTCACTCTGGTATCAGGTGATGACTCACTAGAGGTGTATAATACATCATGTGGACAATTCATATCTAAAGCAGTGATTGGCAGCTGCCTAAATACTTGACACCAGTTGCCTGACCCCTCGGGTGAACAGGATGTGATTTCCATCCCCAGAAACTTCCCATCCATCTCCAGCACAGTCAATCCATGCTATATGGGGCAACAAGGGGAGGAGTCTGTACCGTAACTTGATGGCATACAGGAAATTGTTTTGCTCCACCCAAACTAAAACTCCTAAGCACCAGATCCACATGATCTTTACCCCTAGATCACGCTGCTCTGGACTTCAAGCCAGCCTCCAGTGCTGGTGACCTGCAACCCAGCCCAGCTTAACTCGCTGTCCCAAAAGAAAGGAATGAAAAGAGGAAGAGCTATGCCTAGAAATCTCTGGCAGCAGAAACAGAACCTCTGACCCCTCCCTCCCATCACCAACATCCTGCTTCTCCTGGGCTCACAATGAACACTGTGCTCTTTAGTGAGTTTCTCACCAAGACTGGCTTTCTCTTTCAGGGGAAAGGAAAGTAGAAAGATACAAAAACTATTGAAGTGGGGCTTCTGATATACTTGGTCCCTTTCACATCGCTGAAGCCTAGTTTATCCTCAGTATGAATCTACAGCTCCAGGTTGTGGCTCACAGCTGGAATTACGCTCTTGAGTGTTCTCTGCTTTCACTAGTTCACTCAGTGGCCCTATCAATCAGGAACAGAGTAATTCAGAAATTATTTGTAAAGATTCAGTAATTTTCTAGGAATGAATCCAATCACTTAAGACCTTTACGGTTTTCATAACTGAGGAATACAATAATACCACATCCTCACTAAAAATTATAGAGCTCACCTATGAGCTACAGATAGAGCTGTAAGATTGCAAGTTTACCGTTCCACTGTATTTCTGTGCTCTCACTGTTTTTCTGTATTTGTTCTGTGGACGTACTCCCCCATATCAACTCACTTCAGAGTACTTTATCTTTGTACAGTGCCTAATACGTACAAGAAACTTCGATACAAATCATTTCACAGGGAAAAAAAAATCCTAAAGAGTCAGCACGTCAAGTATGCATGTACAAATACTCTTAATCTCTGCAGAAAATAACTGCTAATTGCAAACACTCTAATCATACAACTGATTTCGAGAGTTCTCTTCAGATGTAAAGAGGAGTCTGACCAGTTCTTTAGAAAAAAACATGCAGTTATGATCTACCAGAACCTTGTTAATCTACTAAAATTATTCAACTCACTCAATACCTGAAAAAGCTTCTGATGCTCAGGAACTCTATTTACATACTGCCTGCGTGAAGCAGTGCTTATGGTTCTCTGGGAAATCTGGCGAAGAGCCTGAAATAAAAGATAAACGTGTTTTAAAAAGAATGGCATTTTTCAGCTCTGTCCACACTGGGTAGAAATTATTTCTTTTAAAAGCAAGATAGAAGTGAAAGGAACAGAGGG
>VZRN01006449.1:665368-711386 GCA_013397935.1 Dasyornis broadbenti
AAGGGAAAAGAAAAAAGGGGGAAAAAAAAAAAAAAAAAAAAAAAAAAGGCTTTTAAAAACAAGCAAACACATAAAACTTCACCAAAACATGCTAGTTTTGAATTCAGTAAATGTTTTGGCAAACCATGTAAAGGACTGCTTGACTAGCTACCTGCAAAGGAAAAACTCAGCAAAATTACTTTCAGTAAGATACAACAGATTTCTGGATCTGCAGCATAACCTTCAGTTAGTATCCTTTCGGGGGAAATCTCATCCTCCACCCTTCAGACTTCAGTTTTAGGCACCATTTTCTGTCTGACTAGCGAAAGGGCCAAAAATATTTATGACAAACATGTTTGTGAGGACAAGGAACTCCCGTCACTGCTGCAGTTCACCTGCGAGCCACCAGCACAGGCAATAACCTTCACAGCGCTAAGGAAGCTCATCCAGCCCGCCACACACACAGCTTAAATCACCCTGCTGTGTCCTGAGCTGGAATCTGTTTCCACAGACCGATTATATAGGGTAGCCTACCGAAATTAATGACCTATATACAGTTCTTTAGTTTGCTTTCGCTAGAAAGTCAAGGCTCAAAGGGGGGTAGCTCTAAGCTTCTAGCGGCCTCGGCCTCCTTCAAGCAACATTGACAACACATCGTTCCCACAAAATTACCACCGCTACAAACACTGCCACGGACGGGCAAATATCCAGGTGATGCTGATTGCAAGAAACGGGACAACGCTTCTCCTCCCCTTACCCACCCCACACAAACACGCTATCTATCTATCTCCTCAGAGACGAGCTAAGCGTAACCCAGCCCCCCAACTCAACCCCATCCTCTCAAGTCCCTAAAGCTCAGCACTACATGTTCCGAGTAGGCCGCGTAAGATCTTCCCCCGACCCCTGCAGGTCCTTCCGCAGCGCCCGGCAGGCAGGGCGGCCACCGCGGCCGAGGCCCGCAGCCGGGTGGACACCCTGAGCGAGCCCCACACAGCCCCGGCGGCAGCGGGCGGCTCTCCCCGGGCCTCACCAGCACTTTCCGCCACATCGCGGCTCTTGGTCCTGTCACCTCCCGCCGGCAACAAGGGCAGCGGAAGCGGAAGCGGCTTCCCCGCCGACGGCGGTAGCACCACAGAGGGAGAGGCCCGGAGCGCCGCCACAGAGCCCACAGCGCCCTCGGCCCAGTCCGCCCGGGCCGGCTGCGGCAGCACGGCAGGGCGGGGCAGGCCGGGTGTGTGGCCGGCTCCAGGGCCCGGGGGCCGGAGCTAAGCCCCCATAACCGGGAGGGAGGAACGGTGGCCTTTGAACACGCAGGGCCGGCAGCGGCTGAGGCGCACCGGGAGCGTGTTTCCTCACGCCACACAGCCCCGGCGGGGAACTTGCTGCCACGGGATTCTGTGGTTGCTGGCTGCCTCCTTGCGCCTTCAGAGGGCGCTTTAGTAAACCCATGAAACGTCCCTCAGATCTCCTACATACAGAATTTAAGATATCCTTTCATTGAAAAGTTTAATATCTGCAGAGGGCGGGATGAGTGTCCTGCGAGGGCAGGATCCTGGGCTGCGCCTGGGGCCGACTCAGGGGAGGGGGTCTTGCACCCCGGGTGGATGTGACTTCCTTTGTTGAACCACTCCACTCAGAAAACCCCGAACTACCCGATGTACCTGCCCACTGCCTCAAGCTCCGTTAGTAGCAGAGATACTGAGTACTCTGCATGTGGAAAAAAAAACCCCAACTCCAGTTTCATGTTGCACAATATATAATTACATAAAGTAATACCAGAATTATATAAAATACAAACCTACTTGATTCTCAAGGAAGAATCTATTTGCCTTTCAAGAAACTACTCTGAGAAATTGTTTTTTCTGCATTGTAGATCTAGCCCTGTAATTGCATCTTCTCATGCTTCAGCCTTATGCTGAAATACAATGCTGTCGGGAACGCTCTGTCCTGGCTTTGCTGCAGTTGAAGTGCACTTGGTTTTTGGCATTACACTACTTTTGCACTAGTGCCAAACCTCATGATGAATAATGTGTGTCAAACATGGCAAATTAGTGCTCAGTCCAGTATGGAAATAACAAGGATCACATCTCAAAGCAGAGGACTTCTCAATCTGATGAGCTGTCCCAGAAAGAAACTAAAAATGCAAGGATGAGGCAGTATTTATAGGTATAGCCTTAGCTGAGCAGAATATTAAAAACAGCATTTAGAAAGCACAGTCATAGAGAAATAGGTGTTGTAACAAAGGAGGAAATTGGATGCATTATTTAACCAATAGTTTTCTAACATTCAAGCGATGCTATCAGAATAACACTTAAAAATACATTACTATCACTGCAAGACAGGCTTCCATTCATTCCTCTTGCAAGCTTTCGTCTTATGAGTGTAGACTATACTCTGATTTTCATACATTCAGTTGTATTGAAATACTGATAAAAGGATCATAATTCGCAGAGAAATTATTATTCCCTAATTTCGGCTGTGTGGGCCACTTTCTGATATACTTGAATCCAAGTTTCAGGGATACTTTATGTAAAAATACTCTTTACAACAGCAAGGCCATACTTAAAAGCTTGGCACGTGAGTTACCTATGGATCAAAGCTACACGATGACTGCTCAGAGCAAGCACAGCTGTTCTCATCAATGTTGACTAATTTGTGAAGAAATGAAAACTTGAGGAAATGAGAAATGGCAACTTGCTTCTTCAGGATGACAATGTTTCATTAGAAAAAGACTGCTTCTTCCTAACTGAATAGAGCAACTTTTGCATGTGTTGCATTGAATAATAAAATTGTTTATCAAAACTCATTGTTGAACAGTTCTGTTTAAGCCAGAAAGAAAACAGGGCTGTTAATCTAGCTGTTAAAAAGAATTCATCACAAAAAAATGTTCTACCTCTTAAACCAGTAAAACAAAAGTACATAAACCCTGCTAAAAGAGATCACACAATTGAAATAGCATTCAGCCCAACTGTAGAAGCAGAACCCCCGGTGCAGCTCAAAGTAACAGTCTTTTCAACCTCCTTCTGGTTTTTGCCTGCCCACTAGTTTTTTTTTTTCCTGGAAACAAAATAATTGACTAACCCAGTTAAAAGCTATACGGCATACAAAGGGAGAAAATTATTCTACCTTAATACAGCCATTTTTCAACTTGGTTGCACAATACACCAAAGCTGTATTAGAAGAACTCGATGACAGAAAGAACAAAGATTTGTTCCAAGTTTACAAGCAAATATTGTGAGGCATACACTTACCTCAACCACATAACGCTAGGCCTCAGCAGACAACTCCAGAGACAATCGTATTTTCATTTCTTCCAATAATATCACAGTCCAGTCCTTCCTCTTTTCATAATAGAATCAATGAGGTCATTAATTACATTCTTTGACCTCTAACACTACTTTACGCATCTCAGCATTTTATTTTGCAAAATTTGGGCACAATCCTCAGGTAAAAATTCAATTAAATTTGCATATAACTCTGGTATTCCATTTGCTCAAATTGTTTATTTTATATGGTCTTTATCTGAAATCAGGGTCCAGTGAGAAAGACCTCCACCTACTTTCATTCAATTTATACTTCTTTTATAACTTCTTGTGCTTCCTTACTGATTGACTTACACTTTTATTCCTCTTTATTTCATCCCCAACAGGAAATGAGAGAGATAATCTTCCAACTTCAGATTTTGTAGCAGTAGTTGATACAACTCAAATGTACGGTATCACTTTCAAACACAGGCTGAGGATGTTCAGAATGGGAGGCTTATAGGGAGACAGTTTCTTACTTGAGACTCAGGTCATGTAAGGACCTACTAATTCTTATCAGGCCATTTCGTAATGGTCTTCAGTCTTAACTGAAACTGTCAAGTAAGATTAGACTTCACATGTAGGCATGGAAGGCAATACAGTGATCAGAACAGATGCTGTGAGCTAGAAGGTAGGGAATATTTACATGAAAATACTCCTGCTGCTCTGAGGAAAATTTAATACTACTACTTAACAAACAAACAACCCCCCAAAACTTTTCACAACTGGGCTTTCTGAAAATAGACCTCAGGGTCTATTTTCACACTGCCAGAAGCAGTCTCTTCCATATAACTGACCACATTTCTAAGAAGAAAGCAAGAATAACATTGACTTAGATTTTCATTTTTTTCTTCTACTTTGAAAGAGAGCATTTTGGCAGGTTGTTAAATACATACAAGCATTTTGTATGTGGAACATTTGGAGGTACTGGAGAGTTTTTATGTTGGGTTATTGAACTTTTATTTTAAAAAAACCCCAAACTTACGTAGTACCAAGGGTAGATCATATTTTCAGGAAAGATCAGAAACCACTGTCTTGTAACAGAAACTTTGAAGATCAGATTACTCTGTGTTTATGCAATATTCTTTGTCCTCAGCAGTTGCATTCCAGTACCTTCTTTTTTTAAAGTTACTGCAGGTACAGCTAATATAGACTTAAGTCATAATTTTCTACCAGGCACTTCTTTAACTCAGTCTCTTATTTTCCCCCGGCAAGTAAGCCATCTGAGAAGGGTGCAGTCAATAACACTGTGAATCCAATCCAACCAGCCATGTTCACTACTCTATCTGATGGGTTGAAGCAGAAAACATGTATTTGCAGATGTTACTTGACCTAGACTGTCATGGCCTTTCCTCCCTCAGATTTCTAGTAAAAAAAGGTAAGACTTGCATCCTTCAAGGTTTAATATTCATAATTAATCCTTGAAGGATTCCAATGATTCTCCAAGGATCTCCATAGTTATCAACATGACATCCAGATAAATGAGCATGAGTGAAGGAAGAGTTTATAAATTTGACCAATATTTTATAAACTCTTATAAGCATTTTAAGCTCCATGGGCATGCTATCCCATGTATTTACCGCTACAGACTCTCAAAGAACCTGCTTAATTGCAACAAAAAACAGACAGCAATTTTCACCCTGGTGCACTTGATTGAGATTGAACATGTACTGGCAGCTATAGTCAGTACAAAAAAAGTAAGGCATTGAAAAATATTGTAAGGTGAAGACAGAAAAATATTTCTGTTTTAATTCTAAGCACAGCCCAAAAAGCAGCCTTTCTCACTTAGAAAAAAATAGGAATTTTGAATGAAGTAGAATGCATTTGCATTTCAAGTGAAATCCACAAAGTTTAAAAATCAAAATATTTTAATAACCAGTAATTGTGAGACATCCCCTTGCTCATTTACTCTATTTTGGACTAGCAGCTACTCTAGAGTTGAGAGACAGTTTAATATGTCCTGCGAGTTTTCAAGGGTACACCACCCTTATCCTGTAACTCCAGCAACATGAATACAACACTGTAAATAAAGTCTTAAAAGCTACTATTTTGAAAGCCCTCTTCTGCCAGGCTGTACTATGCAAATAAATTATTATATGTAGTTACAGAAAGCTAGCACACTGGAAATGCTGCTTTATTCCACAGTTTATCCAGATTTACACATTTAAATTCTTAGGCTACATAAGTATGTAAGTAAAACCAATCATGTAATTATGTGATAAATTAATAGTTTTGTTTAAAGCTGCCTGTAGATTAAGCTATTGGACCATGGATTTCTGTAATAAATATGCAATCACAAAAATACAAGTCATTTAAAACTGCATTTACACTTAATGATGTCTTTTCATCGAGATAAAAATAAATGTACGTTCAAGAACAAAATCAAATCTCTTATTAAATGGTTTGCAGAATTTATTAGGTCTCTTTTAATATACTCCATACTTTATCAAGCTAGTTGCATATAAAGTGATCTCCACCATATACATTACAGTTTCTGTGCATCATCTACAAAAAAAGTCACCAAAAAGTAATATTTTACAGGTTGCAGTTAACTTTCAATTAACCTAAAGGTGAATCCTTCTGTAATTTAAGACACTAACCTGCATACTGCATCCAACTGCAATATTTAAATTATGTTTCACAGCAAGCTAAACCTGCATTTCAGGGAAAAAAGGTCACTGCCATCTCAACTTCTGAACTTCTATAGTTTACTTCCTTAACACCGCAAAAAATTAATGTGGTGTTCACTCCAAATAAGGAAAAGGTATACAATTCCCTTAAAACAAAGCCTGCTCAGAATACATATGCTTTAAGAACTTAGGAAACTCGTCCAGTAAAAGGAATTCACCCCAATTTGTGAATGGAAAAAAAACCTTTTGGGTTCTTCTTGAATAATGCTTGGAGTTGCTCATAGAAAGCAAAACCAGCAAAAAGTGAAGTAGTATTGGATATGACTTAAAGCAAGGAAATTAGAAAAAAACTATACCTGCAACAAGCATGTCCCATTTTAGAACAATCTTTTAAAGGGACTGATGTGGATAATTCATAGATTTTCTGGTATCTTTATAGGATGCTTGTTTACTGGCCAGGCACATATATTGTAAATATACAAAGAATCCAGAGTGCTGAAGTTTATGGAGCACTTAAAGGATTTAATATAACAGAGGTGGGTAGGACACAGGAAAAATATTTAACAACTTGTATAAATATATTAAAATCTCAGCAAGAAATGTAGGAGCCCATGCACACAAGACAGTAAATTGAAGAAAACATTTAAGACTTGACTTCTTTCAACAGCACTGACACCTGAATTCTGGAAAGTCAACAATTTACAGTATCTTATAACCGTCTTTCTCCACACAATCTAACTGTACTGATCATACCAACATTACACAGCACGTGAACAAGCAGCAGATGCATCAAGGGAACAGGAGCTATATGCATCATGTGGCCTGCCCAGTTAGAGGCAAACATCAGAAAATTGTTTCTGACATAGGCAGAGATACAATCAATAGAGCTAATTGTATACCCGTCATTTTCAAGAGTTAATCCACAGTATGGGGAAGGGGAGCTTTAGATAAAAATTATGCACCCAGTCTCAGAAGTGACAGAAGCAGAGATTTATCTTTCAAAAACTGGGTCCGTTCTAGACTGGCCTTGATGCACATGCAGTACATTTATTTTCAGAATGCAAGATTAATTGGGAATGTCTGCACTAGTGTTTCGATTGCCGTATTTGTGGTGAATGATCAGCAACACCACTCCTAAGAAGAAGCATATGGACCCAACAGTGATGTAAGCGATTCCCAGAAAGGGATTTTTGCCTCCCATCCACGAGATGGTGCTTAGGATCATCCTTTTTCGTCCATCAAAACTGTGTACAGGATAATCTGAAAAACATTTAGGAAAACAAGAAGCAAGTTTCCAAACCTAACTTGAAGTGGGCAGATGAAAATTTTGGGTCATTTAGCTCAGGTTCCGAATACAAACTGCTGCCTTTGGAACTCGAATTGCAAATATGAAACATTCAGCTGTTCTTTTTAGGCTAAAACTAATCTGAGCATTGTCAGCTACTTCAAGACAAAGGCCACATTAGGAGTCATTAACCCGAAAGTAAAATGTGTAATTTTGCGGGTTTATGAAAGTAACCTCAATAAAATGAGGGAAATATACGTTTTAGTCCTTGTGTATATTTTAGTAAAAAATTTTTATGTTCATTCAGTTTTATATGCACTCCCCCCACTTTTTACAGCAAAGGAAAACACTGCAGTCATTATATAAGAAGTATCTTTAAGTGCTTTTGAATTTTAAGAACTCAGTAACTATGACAACCCTCCTTCTCTAGTCCCTGCATTTCTACCTAATATTTAGTCTGCCCAAAAGAGAATGTCAGACCTTCACCTGATCCACAGCTCTGTCATTGCTCTGACCTCCAGAGTCAGTCTGCCCTTCATTACATATTGTCATTTCAGCTTGAAGTTACAGTTCATAAATTTCTAGGCTACCAACTACTTCTGTTCTTTCCTTATTTCCTGTGCTTTTCTCAATTCCTTTGCAGCACCCAAGCAATCTGATTTCCCTGTCTCTATGAAGCTACTAAAGCTGTAAAACTAGCACAGAAGTAAAAGATGGTAACAGTCTATCTAGCTTACTGTGCCAGTTTTCAACCACAGCTCAATACCATCTTTTTTCAGAGATGGTAAGAAGAAAGGCTAGTTCCATCTGAACTTGCAAATACATGCTTGTGTAATCCAGCTAAGGCCCGCTTTCGAAGGCTTTTCAAAGGATACTGTATGCAATATCCAAAGAATATTTTCCAGCCTGTAAGGTAGGCTGTAAGTTATTCTTCCTTTCAATGAGACGATACAGCTTGCGAAATGTCGGCAGAGCAGCCGTGCGCATCCACACGATGAAGTCCTCATTGATAAAGCCATTGTTGTCAGGCTCTGAGTCCAGCATATACACTGGCTTGGGCCAGTTCACAGGTTTTGTTGTGCCTAGGATTAAACAAAAATAATAACAAAGTTTTTTGAATACAGGACTGAGTAACACACTGGCTCATCAAAATCCATTCTAATATCACAAAAAAAACCACATTAACTTCTAATAGTATGAAGAGACAGGCTGACTCACTTCTATTACAACGCACTGGGCTTTAAGAATTTTTTATTTTGCAGTTTAAATAGTTTAAATTCTATAAAGAAATAACAATTTATGACAGAACTGTCCATTTGTTTAAACAATTCATGCGGGTAGGAAGTCTTATCTCAAAGCACTGCTTGGTGAGATAGCTCTCCATTATGTCAACAAGTCCTCTGCTCACTTGAGAGAACCAAGTTCAGTTTGAGAACCATTTCCTGAACCACAAGCAAGTAACATTGTAAACACCATTTCAGATTACGTACAAATGCTTTTGCTAATGTTATTGCAAATAGAATTCCATATTGTATTATGGTAAGGTATCTGCTTTTCCAAGGGTAGCCATCACACTGACAACATGTAATTTGGCTATGACTAAGCAAGAAACCCACATCAGGTTAAACCTGAAGTTGTTATATACCTTGCATAAACACACATGCTCTTAGAGCCCTAAGAGGACTTTTCAGACAGAGTAGCCAAAGGAAACTTCTATTTGCCAAACTTTATATAACCTAACAAATGAGACATCAGTAACTTCTAATAACTAAAAAATAATCCATTTTTTAGAGAACAGCACAACCTAGCCATAGAAACATTTAAATGAAAACTCCATATGAAGAATTTCATTTAACAACTGCAGGATTTTTTTACAAGTTAAATCCAAGCATGACAGAAATCTTGACTGGGATAAAATTAAATTTCTTCACAGTAGCTGGTATGGGACAATGTTTTGGATTTGTGCTGGACACAGTGTTGATAAACAGTGATGGTTTTGTTATTGCTAAGCAGTATTTGCCAGCATCAAGGCCTCTTCTGCTCCTCACTTCACCCCAGCAGGGAAGAGACTGGGGGTCCACAAGAGATCAGGAGGGGACACAGATGGGACAGCAGATCCCAGATGACCAAAGGGATATCCCATACCATACCACATCAGACTCAGCAAACCAAAAGGGCAGGTATAGGTAGGCAGGGCCTGCTTTTGCTGGGGTACTCAGATAGTGGTGAGCAATTCTTTTCTTTTGCATTACTTGTTTTTCTTGGGTTTTAATTTTCCTCTTTGTTGTGTTTTTGGTTTGGTTGTTTATTTTTAACTGCTAAACTGTCTTTATCTCAACCTATGTGCCCTCTCACTTCTCATCCTTCTAATTTTTTCCTCCTTCCCACTGAGCAAGGGCATGGTTAGTGAGACACTGTGTGATGCTTAGTTCCCAAATGGGGTTAAACCCCAGCAGTACACTTTACACATTTTTTAGTATTACGGGTACAAAAATAAATCAGTAATTGAAAGAAAACCAAATTAATGATTACAGTAAAGGTAAAAACCAAATGCTTTCATTAGAAACTTGCAGCTTTCATTACTTAAAGACAACCTTTCAAACAGCAGAGTAGTCCTTAGCTTTGATTTCTTCAGAGAACATTTATTTAGCATATTCAGTAAAACGGCAGTGAGGCAAAACTCTGAAATCAAAAGGCGTTTGAAATTAAGACTGAAATCAAAAGGTGTTCGAAGCATTTTGCCATTCTTAAAATTTCACCTTTTTTCTTTTTTTTACCTTGGAAAAGTGCAGTTAAGTTGTTCCCATCTCCTGTAGGATTCCTGAATTTTACATTTTTATCTGTCCACCATGCAATACCTTTTTTAATCAAAGGAATCGGAATCCTTGTGTCATTATCAATGCGGTATAACTCCAGTGTATCTAAAAACAAAATCAAATTAGAAAACCAGCTGAAGAAACTTTCATTAGACAGATGATCTTGATAGGCAGCGAAACAATTACCTCCAGGAGAAAACAACACAAAAATAACTGGGCAAGGCATTTATTGTCTGCCTGACACAATCACAAGCTGTTCTGTAAGAATCAGTGTATGTGAGATACCAGCTTATTATCCATATATGATATCTACGTTTCTACATCACAGCAGTAGCAGCTTCTCACAACAGGTATTTCCATTCTTTGTGTGCTTTGAGATTCAATTAATTCTCGCAGCAATTTTGAAACAAGTAACAGCAGTACAACACGTTTATTTTACTTTGAACAATGAAAATGTGTTAATTCAAAACAATAAAACCCAAAATATCTTTACTCAGAATGATGTGCAACACAACAGAAAACATACACTAGACCACAGATCCATCTAAATGATAACTAAAAAGTGTTACCATACCATTAAACATACTGTTGGCAATAGCTCCACAAGGAGCAATGGGTTTGTCCTCATTTGTGCGGTAAGGCTCACATTCCTTACTTGGATTCTGATAGTTAGAAAGAAAAAACACAAATGAGTCTGTGCTAGTTTATACAACTAACCTGGTTTTTACTACATGATCAACATGAAATTTTATAATACTTTACAGTTATTTTCAATAAACAAAATATCAATTCCTTCTGTTTGCTTTCTATTATGCAATAATTCTAGTAACTCATGATCATTAACTAAATACTCTATGTGATGATTTATGCAATAGTCAGAAGTCAGTTGCTCACTCACATCCAAGCATGAATACCTACAAGTAGTGAACTGTTGTCTCCATTTAGTTGGCTGTCATCTCGAGATTTCACGTAACGACGGTGGTTTTGATAGAAGTTGGAAAGTCCATAATACATGAATACATTGCTCTACAAGAAGCAAGATGGGGAATGAGGGATTTTCATTCGCACAAATCTTCAATTTTAAGCTCTTAAACTCTATGTTTAAAGCAACATTCATCAAGAATCTCAATCTTTTCTTCACACTGAGCACATAAGAGTACTATCCTAATAAAATCTGGCAGGCTGAAGTTAAACAATATAAACATGCCACACACTATTAGAACGATATTCACCAGCACTAACCCCAACACCTGTCTTGTCCAATATAGAACTCATAAGCCTCATTTGCCTCCAATTTGTCACAAAGCATTAATCTGGTACTTCCAATTCTTGTTAGTTCAACTGAGTTTTTGTAAATCGTGCAGGAATAGCTGATCTATTCCCCAGCTATGTGATACATAGGGTAACTCTGAATGTGTAAAACACAAGCATTCCACATAAGTTCTAAATTTCCAGATAAACAGAGGCATTAATAAACATCGCACCTCTGCTAATGAAAAAGGGGACACAAAAATCAGATCCAAGTTCATAGGAAAGCTAGAAATAATCCTTTAAAATAGGAGGGAAAAAAAGAGGAGAAGAAGGAAATACTTAAGTGATAAAGCTTTCATTTTCAATATGAAATAGATCATAGAAACTGTTCTGATTTCATCCTGCTTACAGGGCAGCATACCTCAAATGAATGTTCCAGTGTAAAATTGATGGTGCATGTACAAGGAGGTGTGCTGTCCCACGACACATTTAAGCATTTGTTGCAGGGACTAGAAGGCTCTGTTCCCGTATAGTCAATCTGTAACAGGAAAAATAGTCATTAATTTACAATGTAAAGAGTTAAGGAAAATTATTAATAAGCCAGAGGTTTTGTGTAATATATTTTGCAATCATACTACACCTCAACACCAAAAGCCCATTCAGGCCTATCTGACAATCTCAAGAAATCTCTTCCAACCTTAACCACTCTATGATTCTGTAAAAAAAAATTTTATTCTGACTATATGCTTGATTTCAGTCACAAACAACTTCAATACTGAGGTGAGAATACTGCTGGGGCAAAGCCCAACAAAACCAACAAGGAAACCCCACAAACCAACCAATCAAAAAACCACACCAAAACACAAACTGCAGATACTCCAGACAACATGCTGTTTCCAAACACACACACTATGACAAGCAGATCTCAGCTTTTACATGCTTTCCAGAAAGATCAGACTTTTAGAAGTCTGTATCTTTAATACCTATTAATACTTAATAAGGAAACTTGTTTTGTTGACCATTTTAGCCACCTTAATTAGAACACTAAAAAAAAAAGTAAAAATCACTTAATGCCCAAAAATTGTCCTAAAACAAGGAAGATTAATACACCAATATTGTTTTGTCAGGAATGGTAAAATAACCAGTATATGGACAAGAAAGATGATCAGTATTAATCTGTCTTATACAATATTATCTGTCTTGAATAGCATAGCCCAAAAAAAGCCAGTTTTTTAAATCTGTAGATTCAGTATTTACAAAATAGCCTTAGCAGCCATGAGCTCACCCTACAGTCCAAGCCAACTCAAGTGGCTTGACCACATTACCTCTCTCTCACAGGTAGCTCCAGCAAGTATGCCAGGAAAAAGCTTCCATCTGCCTATAAAAGATGTATTTCTACACTCCCCCTGAATTTCCTGTTTTAGAATTTAGACTCAGATTGGTGAAATATATATCTTATTGCAAAAAAACTGTTTAGCAGCAGTAGCATTTAAACTACAACATCTATACAGTTGTATGGAAGGCTGCTGCAAGTGGTTTGTCCTAATTTATGTTTGTAGAGAAAGGCATAACCAAGATTCCGTGATTTATGATGTGTCTCAAGACCTGTATTAAGGTTACCTAAAACAAACACACAAGGTGTGTTCAGGAAGCAAGTGAAGCCTATCTTCCTCTGCATCTTCTGCAGGGTCTCTTTCCCTGTGATTTCTCCAGTATCTATTAAGCTGCAACCAGCACTTTCATTGATTGGCATCTGCTCTGCTGCCAGATTTCTGACAGACAAAACCTACATCCTTAATGAGCCTAGCTGAAACAAGACAGCTTCAGAAGCTATTAGCTGGCAGAGAGAGATTGAGAGAGGATCACAGTCTTTGTTCCTCGGCTAAACAAGATACTGAGTTTATGCTGATCTAGAAATAGCACTGTTGCAGCAGCCCTGAACAGCTCTGTTTAGCTACAGCAGACAGACCCCACTGCTGCTCTCTATGAACAATGCATCTCATCTGTTGAAGGCTAAGTCAGGGTTAGGTGTGTTCTGCTAAAGTAAGTTAAAGCAAGCATTTACTTTAGAAAGAACTTGCCAGGGTGAGAAGTTGTTTTAGATCAGGAACAAACGCTAAATACTCCAAGGTTGTTAAAGACCTAAAGACTTCACTTTTAAAAACATAATTGACTAAATTCTGTGGAGCATGAAATTAATGTATATTGAAGCAGGACCACACTTTTGATGACTGATATCAGCTTGCATGCTATCAAAAGAGCTTTCCTGTACAGTAACTGCCAACACAAGTGGTTTTTTTCTGCATCCACATTTACAGATTACATTCAACAGAGAGCTTGTTTAAAGGGAAAAAGGCATCCATCTTCAACCCTCGATAAAGTAACAAAACCACTTTGACTTTGACAGCCAAGGACTGATTTTGGAGTCCAGGGCAAGAACCTGCCTGACCCCACTGTTCCGTCCCCTGGGATCAGCCAGCAGCTGAGTATGACAACCTGACACAGTGAGCCTTTCCCAACAACTCCAGATTTAAGGATGCTGGGTATATCCAAGTTATCCCACACCAATGGCCTTTCAGGCTGTTGATGTCTGTCAACTGATATACACACCTATAGAAATAACATAACTATTGCATACACATATTCTCCAAACTGTGATTTTGTAGACTTCATACTTTATCACATATTTATCCTACTCCATTTGACCATTTCTTGCATAAAAGGCATCCCATAAATCTGGTCCTCTTTGCTGTTCCTCTTTATTGGTTTTATTAAGTGTTGCATCATTTTTGACATGGGGTTACAGGAACTGCACACAAGCCTGAAGATGTAAGCAACAGTAATGAACTTACTTTCAGTTCTCCATTACTAGCCATGCCTTAAGTCAATCTGGTTTTTTATCTACCATTATGCATTTCATAGCAGCAGTCATAGCACAAAGATCTCTTTCCTACACATTTAATACTTTGTATATTCCTCACATTTTATCATATATTAATAGTTCTGTCAATGCTTCTTATTCACTCTGTATATATTAAAAAAAAAACCAAAAAAACAACCACCCCCCCCAGGAAATACATAACTCTCTCACCCTTTAGTAACAGGCAAAAAGACCTTTACACAACTGATTAATCTGCCGTCCAAATGAACTATTTTCACAATAGACCCAAGATAAATGGCTGATTATACCCTTTTGAAACAATGAAGAAATGCTAAAGAAAACACAACCAAAAAACGGTAATTCTAGTATACTTAGGCTGTTGGAAATCTTCCACATTTCAATTCAAGAGAGCTTATAAAGGAAATCAATGGAAGAGGTACATTTTGCTGCTCAGTCCTTGCACCTGTAGAAGAACAGCGCAGTCCACAGAGATACTAATGGCTACAATATCCTGTTTCAGGAAAGAGTGACTTGAACTTAAATATGTATTTCAGGGGCATAAATTATACATCCTATTCGATTCCAATACACTAAGTTTACAGGCACACACACACATACTTAAGAGGTATGCTACTGCCTAGGAGGTAGGTGTAAATAACTACCTCTGCTTCCTCCCCTGATTACATTTCTAAAAAAGCTTAGTCACTGCACTTAGCTTCTAGATGTCTTGTCTCCCACAGCTGAACTTACAGCTATTTGTGAATAACATTTGGAGGTTATAACAAAAGACAGCATTATAAGCAGGGACATATCCTTTTATGTGATAGCAGTGTCCTAAACTGCACCTCTCACTGGTATTTAGAGCCCAAATGTTGGTCCTAATTGGTAAAATGCTTCATCTGTGTTTTGTTGCTGCAACTATAAACCCTGTTTTTAATTTAAACTCGTTTTTTTTTTGAAATTCAGCTGTCTTTAGGGTGATATTCTCACTTGCAGAATGTTAGTGGATAGCACTTCATAAAACACGCATGGGTATCAGGGAACAGAACACAAGTTTCCCCATTCTGACCTACCACACACTCCAAAGTCAAGAACTCTGTCCCTCCTGTCTTCACAAAAGCCTAACAATCAGATTTTTGAGAATTTCACAAGGTGAAAGAGTAAACTCACACAGCAGAACAAACAAATGAATGAAACCCTTTCCAGTCTTGAATATCTTGAAATTAGAGAGTATTGAAGGCCAGTGCCTGTCAGATGGCCCCCAATACAAATGGCCACTACTGCCGTACATATGCATCATTGTGCTCCCAGCTCACCTATGACTTTTGTGCCGAATCTTAGGTGGGAACATCTAGTTTTTGGCTTCTGCTGGAACGTACCAGGAGTACATGACTGAGCTGCTTAAGCGACAGCAGTATACAAAAATTCTGTATTGCATACAGCAGCAATATAGGCACAAGAAGTCGTTAACGTTTTGGACTAATGAAACTGATGCATTCCTTGCTCCTATAGATCAATGCAGATTCAGTTATAATGGAAAAAGAATATATTTGTCCAATTATATATATAATGATCTAAAACTTTGTACTGCTTTACTAGAGAAATGGCTATTTTAAATGCAGCTGTCAAAAAAAAAAAAAAATCAGAGTTAGCAAGCATATTTTTTTACTTCTCTCCACTGAGGGTCACACTGAAAACACGATCGTATTTACCTTAAATATAACATGACAATTTAAAATCTATGTACCCATGACAATTTGGCCATGCTCTCTGAAGATCTTGTGCCAATTTTGAGATGTTCGGCACACCTTCAGCACTTGATAGAAGAAGCAACCGCTTTCCAAAAAATATGGTTACATACAAATTTGGATGCTGTAAAATACACTTCTGCTTTGGGGTTTTTTCCCTTCTGCTTTTGTCCTTGACTGGAACTGTAGATCTTAACATAAAAAAGGAGTACAATCTGTTTTATTGTAACATTATTTGCATTTTAACAGAAATATGAAAATACCATTCATTCCCTGCCTCATGATTTCTTTAGCTAATCTGGCTTCACTGCCAGATTACTACCACCAGCCAACCTTCTGTCTTAAGCACTACTTATTTGAAAGTGACAGCTTAGTCCAATAACTGGACTGATTTGATCCACAAAAATTCATATTCTCCACTAAAACAATACAACAAACACCTACACACTTTCTTCCCTACAATCAATCTCGCTGCATTAGCTCACTGAAACTAACAGTAGCCGTCAATTCCCTTCTCGAGGGTGTCCTTAAGCCCTGCAGGTTACTTCCTTACAACACAAACTGGTTCTGTTATCAAATGGATCCATCTGTGATATACAGTTTAGTTTTCAGCTAATGCTCAGTAACTTTTCACAGCACTAGCATGGCTAATTCTCAGATGCAAATGATGATGTAATTATCAGATTTTTTAAGTGTTAATTAGAAAAAGCCACAGTCTTCGATCCTTGTTTCCAAGTTTACTCCGGACAGCCTGGTCTCCCATAGAGCACCTGCAACATTAAATCATCGGTGCAGGTAAGAATTACAGCCATACATTCACCACAGAGCTTTACCCTGAAAATACAATTATTTCAGAACATTTGAAGATATATATTATGGACTTCCACAGGCTATCCCAAGAATGATGCACATACTTTCTCTACTGCTGAGCAAAAAACCGTGCACTGCGTTGTGTCGATTAAATGCTGGCAGTAACTTCCCTTGAAGTTCCCTCGAGAGCCCTGGCAAGACTGACAGAAGGGCTACAGCCTATGCGGAGGTAACTGTCAGCTCGGTGTCTGCTCAGAGTAATTAATGGACGCTTTGCTGACGAGCACGGACGTTACGGCGGATCGGAGCCGCCCGAGCGCCGTGTCCGCTCCGCACAGAACCCGCCTGGGTCCCCGCCGCGTCCCAGTAGGACGGGCGGGTACCGGATTTCCCCGGAGCCGCAGGCGGCCTGCGAGCCGGCGATCCCCGCTCGCTCTGCCCTACCCGGCCCGGCCTCGGGGGCTCCCAAAGCCCCGGCCTGGGCAGCCCCGCCCCGCGCACCTCGTGCTCGCGGATGTTGTTGGAGGTGACGAAGATACCGATGCCGATGGGAATGAAGATGAGGCCAATGATGAAGAAGGCCGGCAGCACCGTGCCCGCCGTCAGGATGGGCTGCCAGGCCGGCAGCCGCTGCTGTTTGAACGCGGTGTTGTCGGGCTTGCGGGTCTTCACGGTGCCCCCGCCGCCGCCCACCGTGCCGCCGCCCGGCACCCCGACGCCACCCGAGGGGTGCCCATCCGCCTCTTCCTTGGCGCTGTAGTTCACCGCCATGACGCCGCCGCCGCCCCCACGGACACGTGACCGGGGGCACCGCGCCTGCGCACTCGGCCGCGGCAGCAGCGGGAGGGGGCAAGGCGGACGCGCGGATGGTGACGCGCCACGGCCGCGCGCCTCCCCAGATCATGGAGTCATGGAGTCATGGTGATTGGGAGAAACCGGCCAAGATCATCCACCGACCATCCGACCATCCACCCGGCACTGCCACTGTAACCGCTAAACCACTAAACCACGTCACCCAGTGCCAGATCCAGACACCTGGTGAATACCTCCGGGGGTGGTGACTCTACCACCTTCCTGGGCAGTTCCTGTGCCCAGCCTATTCCAATGCCTAACCACACTAACAGTGAATATTTTTTTTTCTAATATCAAATCTGTCTTAGATTAAATTAATAAATTAAATTACTAAATTAAATCTCAGTTTAAGGCCATTTCCTCTTGTCCTCTCACTGCAGGCACAGCAGAACAGACCGGTTCCCACGTCACCTCAGCCTTTTCTCAGGGAGTTGTAGACAGCAGTGATGTCCCCCCGGAGCTTCCTTTTCCTCAGGCCAAACACCTCCAGCTCTCTCAGCCCTTCCTCATAAGCCATGTTCTAAGCACTGGCCAGACAGGCGCTGCTCTGGTGCATTTAGGGCATTTAGGGGCCCTGCCACCTCGTGCCCAGGGCTGGAGTAAGACCCGGGCCCGCAGCCTTGTCACCCCCACAGCCTTGTCACCCCTGCTTAGGGCTCCAGAAGGGTCCCCCAACCCTCGTCCCCCTGTTGCCGTGAGAAGCAGTGTGGGTACAAGGTAGCATCCATTGGGTCAAAAATGGAGAAGTCAGCTTTAGCTTCCTACCCTGATAAATAGGATCAGTGCCACTGCAGAGATGTAATAATGCAGGAGGATTTTGACAGCTTCTGTTAACGGAGCCATGTGTGCTGACCACCACTTCTGGGAGCTGTTCTGCTCTGTACTCCTGCTCTGCTGTCAGGAGGTGTGTGAATGAATCAGTGCAGTGAATACAGAATCACAGAATGGGTAAAGTTGGAAGGGACCACAGTGGGTCATCTGGTCACACGTCCCTGCTCAGGATCATCCCAGAGCATATGGCAAAGGGTTGCATCCAGATGATTCTTGAATATCTCCAGTCAGGGACACTCTACAACCTCTGTGGACAATCTGTTCGGTGCTCAGTCACCCACACAGTAAAGAAGTTCTTCCTCATATTCAGGTGGAACTTCCTGTGCATCAGTTTCTGCCTGTTGCCGCTTGTTCTGTTGGTTGGCACCACTGAGAAGAATATGGCTCCCTCACCTTGACACCCACCCTTTAGATACTTATAGATGTGGATGTTATTGTTACATTTCCCTCAGGAGCTAATCCAATTGCACTAAAGAGACTGACAGAATCAACTGGGCTGGAAAAGACCTCTGAGATCATTGAGCCCAGCCTTTGACTGAACACCACCATGGTCTACTACACCATGGCATTGAGTACCACTTACAGTCTTTTCTTAAACACCTTTGGGCACAGTGACTCCACTGTCCCCAGACGGCCTGTTCCAATGCTTAAAACCCTTTCTGTGAAGTTACAGTCACTTTGTGGAACACGGTGCAGGAGTATGTACTTGTATCCCAGAATAACTGCTTTAGCAATTGCTCAAGCTAATGCAATGTTGAATGTTTCTCACTTTATTGGCACTTCTGCATTAAAGGGTGGTTTGTGAGGATTCTGTAGTCCTTCCTGTGCAGTCACTCTAGTGTGTTGCCAAAATCCACATTCAGCAAGTACTTACGTATTTACTTGATTTTAAGGAAAAAATAATTAGAACTATTTAATTAAATAACTTTATAAGCATGTAGTCCAATCTTAAGACTTTACAGCTGGCTGTGGAACAGTTTCCCTAAAATAAATGTCTTAGTTCTCTAGAGCACTGAGAGCATCAGCCAAGACCACTGGGGGGAGCACACGACTTGTGCAAATGTATTTCGGTCTGGAGGCTCAAAAGGCCTCTTTTGAGGACTGCATAGGAAATTTGGATATATAAGCATCTAAAATTTAAGTATTAATTTGGTGCCTAAATAATTATCTAGGTTACAAAAGTTAGTCATATTCCTGGTGTTATCTGTGCTAAAACTATACCTCATTCCTGATTTATCTTTTCCACTGTCTTGTGGGCCCCTACTTTTGCTGCCCTTTGCCCTAGATAAGCCCTTGTCACTAGTGCCACCCTTTCCTTTATTATCTTCTTTTTGCAATTACCACCTTCAGTTATAGTAATTTTTATTCCCACAGCCTCACAGAGAGTCCAGGGAGATGCAACCTGGGATCCCAAGGGAACAAGGCTGCCTATAAACCTGGGCTGAGAGATAGGAAGAAATTTCTCTGGCAACACGATAACCAAGGGGCAATATCGGGAAGCTGGGACCTGATGCTGCCAGGTGTCAGAGGACTGACAAGAAAGGGCATGTTAAATTTGCGCAATTGTGTTTCTCAAGACAAATGGAAGAGTCATGGGCCGTAGAGAAATCTTAAGTATTTGAGTTTTTTTCATAGATTAAAACTTTATATTTTATCACTATAAATATACTAACACAGGTCTTTCAATCCTCTTTAGACAGTAAAAGATCTCTAAAGGAAAAGTAGATTTTTCACTGGTTTTCTATTGCTTAAAAGCTACTGATACCTATAGTCCAAGGTAACCTCTGCATTGTCTTAGTGTGAAAGCACTTCCCAGCTGTCTCCTTTAATATTACAATATTTGTAGATATTAATCACATCTTAGTCTACATTAATAGATTTCTTCCTGAGTGTCCCCAAAATACAGGCTAGTTATGTGGCTAATGCACTTTCTTACATATTTGTCTTAGATTCACGTCCAAGGTAGGGAATGTAAAAAATTGACCAGGAACATAAATGCAAGATGAAATCACCAGTCACCTAGTCCAAAATGCTGCAGTTCATCAAAAATATTTTAAAATCTAAATTATTTCAACACATCATTTATGCTTTAAACAAAGCTTTATTTTTGAAAGCTTAAAAACTTCATATAATTGAAAAGCCATAAATGTTTATGTATTTATGAATCATAAACTTACACTCATACTGAATTGGCTTTATATTAAAATCTAGACAAGGAAAAATATTTTCTACTTTGATTGGGACCTTTTAAATCTAGACTCAATGTCAGAATAAGATTTTACTTATCTCCTACTCATAGTTAAAAGCTGAAGTTTATTTCAGGCGTGTCACCGTCACTTTCAAATAGCCAGGAATTTCATTCCAGCTGAAGTCAATGTAGATCTTCACATGGATAGGTTTGGATTCCCAAGTGATGTTTTGAAAATAGAAGATCTGGGTCACTACACTGTTCATTCAGCTGTGCAGTAAACTGAAATGTGGCACACACTAAACTTTATTCACCTCAGCTGTGCTGCTCTCTAAAAGCTCGAATTCTTCTCAGCTTGCTCTAAAATACGATCTACAAACACAGCTATGTTATCGGTGTACATTGTCTGCTGTACAAAAAACCACCACTCCTTAAAAAACATGGTACACCAACTAAGTGTAAGTGATATCAGCAAAATTACTCTTCTGCCAGGGATTAGCAGCACTTGTTTTGATTCCTCAGTATAGCTGTATTAGAAAACTCTTTGCAATGGAGATCAACTCCAAGGAAGTTCTTACAGGTCCCAGAATATCCTGCTTCTCTAGAGCATCAGCATTTGCTGCAGAACTCCCATGTAGAAGGAAAAACAGCTCCTATGGCTCCCATGAAGACCAAATTGACTCTGCAGCAGTGTGATACTGCAGCTTCAAAGATGGACTGACCTAGCCATCCCAGTGGGATGCTGCATTAACGCACACTTTCTGGCACCTCACAGGACATCTCCTGCAAGCAAGACCATTTTCCCTTCCAAAAAAAGTGGT
Organism: Dasyornis broadbenti; assembly: GCA_013397935.1. Lineage (NCBI taxonomy): Eukaryota > Metazoa > Chordata > Aves > Passeriformes > Dasyornithidae > Dasyornis > Dasyornis broadbenti. Next base: position 686,763 of record VZRN01006449.1, read on the forward strand.
TTCTCCCAGTAGTTTCTGCAGTTAAAAAATCTGCAGTATTGTAAGTATGTGCCAATGACTTCGATTAAAAATCATTGATTATGAAATGTATAAGAAAAAAAGACTGTGCCTGAACTTCATGCAGCTTTATATATCATTCTTTCAAAAATCATCTCAAGTATAGCTGCCACAGAACTGTCTGGAGGCTATTTGAGAAGCTACAGGCACCAGTGTTAAAAAGGGGTCCCTCAGTGTGTGGCAGAGTGCCTGATGTTTAGTCCAGGTGCTAGTCCAGGACTAAAGATTCTGACAGTACCAGCTGAACATCTCTGCTGGTGCTGTGAAAACACAAAGTTAGAAACAATTAAGTCATCAAGAGCTTGGTGATTGATCCCTCTCTGTATCTTAACTTCTGAGCCTACAAGAAAGATGGAGAGAGACTATTTGCATGGGCATGTAGTGACAGGACAAGGAGAAATGGTTTCAAACTGAAAGATGGTAGGTTTAGATTTGATGCTAGGCAGAAAATCTTTACTGTGAGTGAGAGTGGTGAGGCACTGGAACAAGATGCTCAGAGAAACTGATGAACGTATTTCCTGGAAGTGTTCAAGGCCAGGTTGAATGGGGCTTTGAGAAACCTTATACAGTGGAAGGCATCCCTGCCCCTGGTGGAGTGGAGGGGCAGGGAGGATTGGAACTACGCAATCCTTAAGGGCCTTCCAACCCAAACCATTCTATGATCCTATGAATCAGTTTTACCCTGTACATCACTGGGACACTGTATGAGACACCAGTCACAAAAAGGAACTTCCAAACGCATACATTCTGTCCCCATAAACAAATATATAGATGAGCACTGCCAACCCTAAGAAATTGGAGTTAAAATACAAACACCTGATTATATTTGCATAGTTGTGAAAATTTATTAGTTACAGTGTAATGAAAATCAACTTTTTTGGTACAGGCAGAAGTAAAAACATACTTTATATAGAAAAAAATCACAGCTTTAAAAACTGACATTGTTTAAAATGACTAAATCTGGTTGTATTTCAGGGCATTGGACTTCAATACTTAATTTTATGCCAAACCATCACACAGTGCAAGAAATATTCTGTAACAAATTCCATACAGCAGTCTTCAGAGTATTTAGTCTCACTGAATCTAATGGTGGCAAAAAAATGTACTGAATACTTTTCCATTTAAACAGAAAACATTGCTGAAGTTACATTTTTTCTTTCTTCACATACTCTCTATTACAAAAATATCAAATTGCAAATTTGACAGTGTATTCTATAAATAAATGTGCCATAAGCAACAGGAATTGCAACTTTGGGATAGCTACTTTACAAAGTGTATTATAAAAATAAATTATATGGCAAATATCAACCAAAATCAAGCATGTGCCTTAGGCTTTGCAAATAAAAGTGAAATTCGGCTGGCAGAAAGACTGCTGCTCTCTCTCTCTGATTAGATACTTTTAAAATACCAGCAAGGCCATTCGTTTTTAAAGCTCTACCAAGAAAAAAAATATAGAAAATCTAATGGAAGCACTAATACTTCCACAAATAATCAGTAGCAAAGTGACCCTGGTGTTGATGGCAGAGAGCTTCTACAGTGATCCATCCACGGGCATGGAGGGTAGTTCACACAGAGAGCTCTAGCAGGCGGTAACTCATCTAGAGTTCACCCGTAACTGGTGAATGATGACACTCTCTAAAAGAAAAGAGAGCAAAACATTTGGGTTTATGAAACTACAAAGCATTGTAACTTACTTTAAAGAACAACAATTACAATGGCAGTGCAAGGCATTTTTCTAAAAATGTCTCACAGACTTACTCTCGTATCACTGCTTGATAACTGTCCTAGCTAATGCTACAAAGGGAAACTAAATTAGTACCTGTGGAGGGCTCAGATGCCCTTGGCTTCCACTTCAATGTCAAGACCATCATTTGGTTGTCCATAGGGAAAAAAGTGTAATATGGTTGAATGGATTAAAGCACAGGGACACACCAAAGTTCCAGTTCCACACTCAAACTTGGTAGAGGAGGACTTGGAGTTGGGGGTCTGGTATCTTGTCTAAGTAAATTCATCACAGATCTGGTGGCAATTCATAAATGGGGATGAGGAAGAGGTATAGGGCTATTTTCCTTTTTTTAAAATTTAAGCTTGGCTTACGGACCTATGCTGGGTTTACTCAGCAAGTCTTCTTGAATTTAGCTACTGACTTTAATGGGGATAAATTTCAGCCATAGCATGCAAAACTAATTGTTGGCATTTTCTTCAAAAGGCTGGATTTAATTTTGCCTTGTGTGTAATATCAGACTCTGATTAATTCCTGGGCTTTGCTGAAGTACTAATGGCCTGGTCTCCTCTTCTTCTGCCTATATATAAGGATCTTACAGGCAGCTTTTTTAATATAAGAATTTAACTATCAATGATATTTTTCTCTGAAAAGATGTATTTTATGCATTTCAAATAATGCAACTGTACTAATTAAAGTATACAGTAATAAATTTTCAGATATATTAATCTTAATTGAAATTACTTCTAAGATTCCTTCCTTTCTTAATAGTCTGAATATTTTTCAAAATTTAAATTACCCAAGAAATGACACTAATTATATCATTTTTGTCTTTTACATTTTGACTTCGGCCTTTGTCTGCTTCCTAATATCTGCAAGATGTTACTTTCCACGTACTCTTAGTGCCAGAATTTTGCCACTAGATGGCAGATCCCAGTGCTGCTTTTCATACGTGGTGAAGCAAGAGCAGGGCTGAGGAAATGTCTACTAAAATACATTAAGGCAAATGAAATACTAGAATTTTCCAAATTGAAAGTATTTATTTTCCATAAAATTTATCAATAACAAATGATTTTTAACAAGGCATGTACAGCAGTTCTACCACATTTGAGCACTGAATGTGAAAGAACCACAAACTACTGTATGATTTTACCTTACAATCAGTGCTATTCTAACTTGAAGCTCTTGTGGAATATGATATTAAAAAGCTGCATTTACATAATATCAGACTGTAACCTCAGGCAAACTCACCCCCGAACTTCAGTGAGAGTCACATGAGCTTTATATGAAACAATTATTTTCTTAATATTCACTGTGCACATCTAATACTAAGGAGTTCAGGCACAAAATTCTAAAAAAATGGGTAGCAGAAAAATATCATGCTCATTGTTAAGGCTCAGTCACTGAGTGAGCAGTAAAACTACAGCTGGTTTCTGAATCGGCCTTTCTCCTACAGACCCAAATAGTAATTGTGCAGAAAAGAGTAGGAGAAATAATTTTAAAAACCAAGTAATTTCCACTGAATCTTTCGTTCATTTCTCACACACCTAGAGAGCACACTTTCTAAGTTTGTCTCAGTTGTGTGCATTTGAAATGCAAATATATATATAAATATATTATACACACACACACAGTGTAGTTACTGAAAGAAGTATCTGAACAGTTAATAAGCTAAAATTAGAGTAGGGCAGATTTTGTCAGAGTTCTTTATGATTAGATAAATTTTTCTAGGGTTCTAGATGGGAATATTTCAAGGAGCTATGTATTCACTTAAACAAAACAATTTATTTTAATGACAGAAAAAGAAAATGAAGTTAATGTAAAACAGCTAATTCTTCTTTCAATCCTACTGATGTAAAGCAGAACTTCTCCAGGAAACACATCAGGATACCAGTTCATATAATGAAGCACATCAACTGACATTTTAACATACAAAGTTTAATTTCTCCTTACAATATATACAAACAAATAACACCAGATAATACAAAAATGAATGTACCACAGACAACGTACACCCAAGCAACAGAAGAGAATCATACATCAGTATTTCTATTTTTAAAATTCCAAGGAGAGGTTTATTTGTTTGGAGAACCATTCGCACCTGAGTGTTTCATACCTGACTCTCAGAGCTGATAGCTCTGCACCTGACAGTAGTTAACCCTGGTTGCATTTTAAGAAAAAAAAAGCCAAGGTAAGAGCAATGTGTAGGGAGTAAAATTCAACGTGAAGTTAATATCTATAATGAGAAATATTGCATATAGTTTTGCCCAAGAGAGCTCAGGCAAAATTAAGGGAAAGAGGATAACTCACACTGACGCAAGGGAGAAAACCATTTCCCTAAATGAAAACAAGTTCAAAAGATGAGCTCACAGAAACTCCTGCCAGCAAACTACATGTTTCAAAGCAACTCAATGAAACTGGCCACTGATGTGTGATGGGAACATATTATTGGTCTGAAAATTGTCCTGACTGTTGCAGCTTGTGCCAAGTACCTGCACCCCAGAAGGACAGTAGCTTACTCTATTTAAATACATGCTCTTCCACATCTGATCAGAATTACCAAATATTCATGTAAATATTGAGCATATTTTAGAATGTGTGTAGCATATTTCAGGCAGTGACGTATCACTTGGCATCCTGTTGGCACAAATCAAAGTACTAATGTGGCTTTAGAGATTACTCTCATGGTAGTAATTACTATGTGCTGTAAGTGGTTTGAGGTTTAAATACAGTAACATGCCTACTCTATGGGCCTATTAAGAAGAGTCACAAAGTGTTTGTTTTTTGAAATATCACAGTAACAGATGTCACAAAAGGAAAAAGGTGGGCAAAATACATCAGAATCTCTTATTTTTCACCTGCCATTTTGCTTAGCATGTTTACTAATCTGAGAGAAATTCCCCCAGGCATTATGGTTAAAGCTCTGTGCTTCTTTTTCAAATGTACTGATCTACTAATGACTACATTAGCAATACCCATATGTAGCAGTAATTCTGGTGCTGGGATCTAACTTAGGGAATGCAGTAGAAAACTTAGGAGGAACTAGGTTTAAAATCAGAGAGATCACCTGGAGAACTGAGGGTGCACCTTCTCAGTCCATGTGTGCTGCTAATGAACGGGCTGGCATTTTCCCTGCTCTACCCCTCCCCACCTTACTGCTGGTCCTAAGCCATACATTCCCACTGCTGGGCTTGAGGTATCACAACTGCCATGTCATCAGTCAAAACAGGGCCTCTCCAGTTGACATTGAATATGACTAAAAGTACAAAGACTGCTTCTCAGTCACTTTAGTTCTGACAAAGCATTCTAACTATCATTATGATTCTGAGTGCATTATTTTGCTACAGAAACGGTTCCATTTTATTACAAAACACACACACAAAAAAAAAAACCACCAAAAAACAAAAACCACAACACCCAAACAAAATTACTGAGATAAAAGGTAAGAGAAAGAAAGCATAAGGATGAGTGATTCCAGATGATTACTTAGGAAGGGTTAGTTTCTGCATTATAACCCAGTAATGCAGAATACACTGAAATCCTGTAAATATAGCCCTGATATTTTCCTATGCATTGATGTGTCAGAGTTTGATTCTTTGGTTCCTAGTAAAATCTGAGGTCTGAACAAAGCTTGTCTTTGTGGTATTTCTGACGTCACTCTCTTGTATTCATTCTTTGATGGTGTATGAAGTGAGCTCATGCTCTACTCTTCCACACAGTGAGGAACTGCTAAGGTCTTGCTCCTCTTCTCTGCCATCCTTTTCATTAAACTGGAAAAACTTCTTATTCGGGAGACCCCTATTGCTTTGTCAGGTTTGGTTGAAACTGGTTGGTGTGTTCGGTGTTATTCATTAGGGAAGGAGAGATGGAGGGATGGATGAACACAGACACTTCGTCTTACAAGCCTTCCTTTCAAAAAGGCCAGGCTCACAGGCAGCCTTTGGAACAGGGACACAAATCTGAGGGAGGGCTCCCTCCTAGTTCAATATCCTGACCCTTCAACCACTCTCTTGTTCCTGCTCAGTGAATACTGAAGCATTCCATGCAGAACAGCACAGCTTTTCCTAGAGGGAATGAGAATGCCACCTTCTTGCCCCTCGACTGTCTGTCAGTGCCACTGGTGAACTTGCCTGCAGCTAATGTGTGTTTGAGTCTCCTCAGATACTGTTGAGAAGGGGGACCTGTCTCCTTTGGAAAAAAGGTTTCAATCAAAAGCTTTTGAAAATAAGCAGCACTACCCCTGCGTTTGTGTGGTATTTGATCTACTAGGAGGCATTCATGATTTTTATGATCTGGTTTCCTATGCCTGCTTTCTTTTTTTGGCCCATGAGCCTGGCACTAAGTTACACTAAAGCCACCTTTTATGCTTTTTGCCAGATTCCTTTTAATTCAGATCAGTTCCCCAGTTAAGTTCAAACACTGGTGCCAGCTCAAAGGACAACTGCATAGTTAGTGAGTACTTTCTTGGCTGGAGGTGACAGAGACAGGACTACAGCTTTTCAGTCCAGTGTGGAGTTACATCCTGACTTGAAGTGACCATGAAATTGTGGCTTGACTTAAAAGCCTCGGGGGAAATACAGGAATACCTGCATTATGGATCTCAGTGAGGTTCAGAGACTGCAGCACTAGAGTTAAGTCATAACAGAAAAACTGACTAGACAGGGGCTGTGGAAGAACATCAAGATCTTCAGGATGTCTCTTGGACTTAGGCACTCCCTTTAGACTTGGTTGTTTAAATTGCCTTCTGGAGCTGACCTACTGAATGGAGAATCTTACTGTAGTCACTAAACATAACTGTCTTCAGATTCAGAGGGAATTTCAATGTAATACAGATAATTATGCTTGAACTTTTAAGACTTCTGAACTATAAGCTTTCTTTTTTCTTCATCTTACCCTTCTTCTACCTTTAGGAAACAAGAATATTAGATCAAATTAAACAGATGTCAAAAGTTATGAGTATAACTAAATACTATGAACTATTTTTAGCTAACAGTTTAACCAGCTGCCTGATTACAACTCTTTAGGCTTCTGCTGCAGAGCAGAAGTCCCTTTTTGTTGTGCAGCCCCTGCAGAAAAAAATATCACGATCCTAAGTCTGACCTGTCTGGAATTTCTCAAGTCTGTCTCATCAAATCCTATTGACTCTACAGGAGCAACTCCCAGCCTGTGCCTACAGTTCTGGCTCTAGTTGTGCCAGTTTGTGTGCCCTAGATTTCAGGTACTGAGAGGCTGGCTTGTTTCTTCAGGTGAATTAGTTTCTTAGACCTCAAACAAAAAAAAAAATTTTCAACCACAGGCACACATAGAACATTTGAGTATGGCGACTTTTAACTAAGGAACTAAGTTTCTTTGAGACAGGGAAGGCTTAAGCTGTATCAAACCACATTAGCTTGGAGATCATGTTTGCAATATTATTCAAACAACTGTTTTGATCTTGCAACTTCCTTCAGTAACAGTATTTAGAGTGAATATCCAGAAAAAAACCCCCCTTTTTTCCTTTAAATATCTGTTTAAAGTTTGTGTTACAATAAGAACACTAAGATCTCAGCAACAATTTATTGATATATTGAGGCTTTTAAGTAATAAGAATTACTTGAGAGGATCTGATGTATTTCTGACACAGTAACTCACATTGCTTGCTAATTCCAGTTTCCAAGTTTTATGTGAAGTACTGGGAATAGGAGCTATGAAAAATGCTACTAATACTAATCTGATTTTTGGATGTCATAGGAACCAGAACCTTAAAATTAACAGGCATTTTAAGTGCTACACATATGGAAAAACAAAACCTACTTCTTTTTTGTTGTGGCAAAGAAAAAATGCCCTTCATGTGAATAATAAAATGCCAGCTTTACAATGGGATAATTGCCATATCTGGATCTGAAATTGGAGAGCAATGCAAAGCAGACTGAAAACTAAACATTGCTTGGATTGAACGTAATTTTGTTGAACTTCTATGACAGATTCTTCCATCAAATATCTTTTCCCAGGCCAAATTTCATATCTCAGCCACTGGTGCATTTCCCTTTCAGTGAATTTTATTTATCATTTATTGATGGTCTTCCCACCTTGCCTTCTGAAAGCTATTTTAACCACTGGGCCCTTCACAGCTTGCTGAGGTGGTTGAAGCATTATACAACTTTAAACCCATCATTTATTGGTCTGCTCCGCTTCATTTCTTTTGGTTGTGACTTTCATCTGTGGAAATTGATCACTTAATGGAAATGTGCTTTAATAATTTTACTGTTATTAAATAAACAATCATAACAATCATCAGTATCCACACTATTTCCATGCTGGAACAATTCCTTAAAACATGCTTTAAAAATGCAAACATACAAATGAGGAAATCGCAAAGAGGGACAGAAAAACAATGAATCACGTTGGTATTGTAAGGCAGTCTGCATTTATGATAAAATATTTTAAACAACTGAAAACTGAAAGTAACTTCCTTACCAAGCTCTTTGTCACTCTCTGTACCTGAGGTGTGCCTTTAGATAGCAATTCCCATCACCAGCAGTCTGTGCTGACTTCCCCTCTAAGCCATAAGGATGCTTGGCAACTAAGGTTTAAATGCAAGACCCCAACCAGGAAAACTGGAAACCTAGTCAGTCAATGGAATGAGTTGCTTCATAACCTTTAGTGGTCTTTGAAGCAGGCACAAACGGACTGTGTTGATTTTTGCCAGATAGTGTTTCTCAAGCTTTTGCTGAAGACTAAACACCTTCTGGCTCACGAGCCTTCATCTGAGCCCTAAGCTGGCAGCGTCCCAGTATGTGTAAGTCAAGGACCTGGTTCTAAGTATTGTCTGCAAGTGTTAACCCTCTCTGGAAGAATTAAGTTGTGCAACATCCCAACGTCCCTGAATTTAATAACTATCTTGAGAAAGCAGCTCACCCCTGAGAAATGGTGATTTTGATGGGAGGCTCCTAGAGAAGGCTGGTCACACAGTGCCCATCCTTTCTCTCTTTCCCTCCCACACCCGAGGTACCGACTTTCATTAAAACAGGACCTCAGTGCTGTCTTCTGGTATTGCTTCCCTAGGCCATGTGACATTTCAATAATGTGATCAAGACAGGAAGGAAAGTAGCCCATGCAGCAGCAAAGGTGGAAAGTGATCCATTAAGGTGGAAGACAATCTAGTAAAAGTGACCAAACTTTATTTGATCTACTAAAAAGTGATCAAGTCTATAATTAAGAATTCCTGAACTAGATTAATAACCTAGTGCAGTTACCCCATTCTCATTTCCTAGACTGAAAATCTTCTAGCATAAAACTGCCTTTTGGACAGCTTTTTTTTTTCTTTTTTAAACTTGAGTAAGAAAACAAAAGGATTTTAAGTAGTCAGTGCACACACTTATTAGTTTGTTGTTAATTGACAGCTGCAGGACTTTGTTAGTACAGGCAAACGTGAGCAACTACACAGGCAGGGGAGCTGACTTCCATGGTAGCAGTAAAACCTGCAGAACGTACCCCCGAGCCACTGCCATCAGCCCTGACCCCCGCCCAGGGAGGCAGAGCTGCTGGCTGAAGATTTCTTCAGTTCTATTTTCATAGACTGAGTCTCGGCACGAGGCTCGAATTTTGTCACATTTCCTGCTCCTGGGGCTGCCACTACTGGCTTTCCTGCTTTCATACCTTTTGACACAGGAATGCGGGTGGGTGTAGGTCTCGGGGATGACCCATCCTGTCCTGTCTGCAAAACAAAGAGACAGAGAAAAATGCCATGAATTAAGGACTTTTTCTCATACATGCTCATCTTATACTCTTCCTTGGTTCTTCATGTCTCTCTCAAACAACAATATCCCAAATCATACCTATTAGCAAAGTAATATTCACATTTGGAATCCAGCCATGGCATGTACTGCTAGAGTAGGGCCAAAGGTACAGTTGGGATCAAACGAGATTCACAGAACTGAGGTCCAGTGTTTTGAATTAAGATGTCATAAGGATGGGAATTTGTGCAAAACTCCCATTCTCCAGCACTACACAGTGCAAGATGGCCTTAGAGACTACCACAGTATTGGTTTGGCTGTCAGAAAGGTACAGTATCAGCATCTTGTACAGACACTAGCACAGGTCCTCAGAACAGTATAGTCACGTGAGGCTAATGCTGAACCCAGGGTAACTGTCAAATTTTAGGAGCTGGGGCATGACTGTTCAGCATTATAAATAAAATTGAATTGTACTTCTCAAAGTATGCTGAGGTCATGGCTGGGGCCACTTATTTCTGCCCTGGGAAGAGCAGGGGGCTGGGAGAGAGACAGAGAAAAGACTTGGATTTCCTTTTCCTGTGGTTGTGGCAGGAGGGATATGGGAAAGGGCTCTCCCCCTCCAAGCCCTAACAACAACTTGAGAAACTCTGGTGAGGGTGAAGCTGCTAATCCAGATTTCCAGGGATACCTCAAGGCAGTGTGGACATGGTCATTTTATTATCTCTGCCAGTCTTCTGTTGTGGACAATAGCCTAGCAAGCACACTTATCCTCAAGTTTGAGTACTTCAGAATTAAAAAAAAAAAAAACAGGCTAAGTGGTTGGCTTGGGGCTGGCAGACCCAACACAGCTCCTGTGCCCTTCTGGAGCCCCACCTGGAGGCCAGGCCAAAGCTATCCCATAGCTTTGAAACTGCAATCAGTACATATGCTTAAGGAACTGAATCTCACTGTGTAAATGCACAAGGAGTACTTGGATAGGATAAAAAGACTCAAAAGGGCCAACTGCTACTTTCCATCTCTGTTGGCCAGATAATGATGCACATACTCTTCAAGGTCAAAACTGCAGCGACCCCATATGAACGATGACATAAAGAAAATACTTATAAACATGACAATTCTGAAAGGAAAATGGGCTTTATCTCCTGCAGTGTGCAATACAGACACAAGTGATAACGGTGACAACTTCAGCATCTTGGCTGAATTTCATATGTGACTGACATTTCTGTTCAGATTATGGATAAAGACTCTGATCTCACAAAAGAGAACAATTCTCGTAAGATCCTGGAATCCTAGCTAGAGCCACCTGCTAAATGACTAAACTCTGTAACTTGGGACACATAAGCAAAATAAAACTAAACTGCTGAAATAGACTGGATTCGGGAATCATGTCAGCTGCAACATGCATTCGTACATTTGCTTAAAAATGCTCAACAAAGGAGCATTTTTCTCTCTCAAATGTTTTTCAGCCAGTGGCATCAGAGCTTTCTGTCTGCATCCTGAGCATGCAAAGGAAAACCATTCCTTAATCTTCTAAGAACACTTCAAACCCCCATGTGTACAATCAAAAAAAATCACAATTGGAAAACTTGAATGCTGTCTGCCTGACAGGAAGGAAGCCATTTTCAATAACTAAAAGCAACATTTACAATAGCAGTCTAAAGGCTAATATGGAACTCACATGTAGATGTCAAAACAAGTTAGGCCCATACAATTCTGTAGGGCAAAACATGCAAATGCATTCCATCAGCCTTGCAAAATATGTCAACATCCCAGGGAACCCAAATGACAAACATCTTGTACTCCCTGAAAGAGTTCCACAGTGTGTAAACATGAGGCAATCTAATGGAGTAGCTGGAATCTCAGGCATTTCTTCAGCTTTATTCACATGTAAATTATTAACTAAGGATTTGGGTGCTTTCAAGTTACTCATTTCAAGCCTAAATCACTCAAAAGCACTTTGAAAAGAACTCTAACTTGCTTTAAATTTCTTAGTTGCCGTCCTTGCAGCATACTAACTGTGTTGATCGCATGGAAGCTAATGCCTGCTTCCCAGGCAGCTGTAAAAGCATTTTGTGTTTGCCAAGTGAGATGGCACAAAGGTGCCTCCCCAGCTGGCTGTCCCCATGGGCACGGGAAGGGGCAGCAAGCAGAGAACACATCCAGTCCACGTCTGTAGCATTTGTGGCAGAGAACTCACACGACTGCCTGTCTCTGTCATTTCTTCCAAGAACTCTAGGCCATTCCTTCCAGCCCTGTTTGTCTGTAGGCTGCTGTCTTCTGGTTGATCCAGGAATGTGGCTCTAACCAGAAACCAACCCTTATGCAGCTGGCATGGAGCACCCGTGGCTCCATGGGACACTGGGTGATGCAAGCTGGATCTGGTGCTGAACAGCACAGGGACCCGGGTGAGGTAATTCAAGACATTACTGAGAGTGAGATGAACACATGCAGCTGCTGTGGTGTGGTCATAATCAGCTCTCACTGCAAACATAGGTATATTAATCTGTGAAATTGCAGTAAGGTTGGACAGTCCCATTAAAGGAAGAAAAGCAAACTGAACATACAGAACATGTAGCATGTTTGAGTAGTTTATAACAGATCCTGCTTAGTGCATTTTATTGACACAGAAAGAGAATGTTTTCCTGCATACACTGGCCTCTGGAATATTTCATTACAAAGATGCTTTGCAGCATTTGTTCTCAATCAGATCAGGCCCCAGCTTGCCCTGGACAGAAATTGTTCTGTTCAGTGACCAACAGATACCTTATGCAATTTGAGATGCCCTGGGCTACTCAAGAAATGTGCACAGGGCTGGTAGACAAGACAGAGGACCCAAGGAGACCTAAAACTTCTGATAAAGCAACTGGAAGGTAGCTACCACTTGACATCACTGAAAATGACACTAAAAAATTATGGTAACTGAATCCTGAAAGGGTGAGACCTGAGATCTAGTCAATATATTCAGTGGAGCCAGTGGGCAGTTCAGCTCACACAGAAGCTAGCATGTCTCAGCTGGATCACCCCCCAGTCACCACAGAGCCAGACACAGGCCTCAGAGCTGACATGGAGACTGACTCAGTTGCCCACACTGAGGCATCCCGTGCCATGTGAGGTGTCCCGTCAGCAGAAAGGTACAGGTCTGTTACCCCTCCCAGCCTCACACACATCTCAGCTGCCACAGGCACACAGCCAGCACCACACACCTCTGCACGGGCAAGTGGGCTGCTCCCTGCACCTCCAGGAGCTCTAACTGCAGCTTAGAGCATGCATGGGACCCCTACAAAGAGCTGCATTTAGATGCTGATCTCAAACTAAGTGCTGCCGAACTGAAAGTGGCCTTATAGCTGCAGAAACACTTGTCCCCAACAGTTTCTCAGCCGGGCCCTCCTGCCTCGGTCACAGGATGCTCTGCATGGTTGGTGCTGTGCCACTGTGCTGGCTCTGCTGCAGCCGGGATTCCCTCTGCTCCCTGCAGATTTGCATGGCACTGGAGCCACTGTGTACCCTGGCAGCATGAACAGTTGGCACTCAATGCCAGGCTTGTAGTAGGTGGGGAGCACAGGGATTAAGTGATTATAGGGCTGACACCCATCCTGGTAGCAAAAGAAGATCCACACTCACCAGCAATCCTACAACTAAATGAAAGGCCTAAAATAAAAGGAGGATATAGGCACTACTGTTTTGAGTTTTTTCACAAAGAATTCTTGGCTTTATTCTGTGGGATTTTTCCTGCAAACTGTATGAACTGTCCTGGGAACAGAAATTTGGACCAATGTGCTAAGGCCAGACTAATAACCAGGCTTGTTTTTGTCTCCGTATCCTCTAGTCTCTGTGGTCTCTGTATGTGTAATAAAAAAAATCATATCCTTGGTCTGCTGGGATAGTCCAAGTATTTTCCTGGGAGTGAGTTTGACTCTAATCAAGCTAAGGAGGACTAAGCACCATTTTTTCTGTTTCTGTGGGAACTATCCAAATCCATAGGCTGCCGTGGAAAAGGCATTAATACATTGTACAAAGCACCTTCTGTGAGGAGAGTTAAGACAAAAATTAAAACCAGTGAGATAAGAAAGCAGCCGTGTATCAGTTCATCTTGTTCAATTTTATTAACTTAAACTCTCAAAATTGTATCTGTTGGTTTTGTTTAGGGTTACTGAGTTAAATGACCACAGCTTGGTTTTTCTGACTAGGGGCAGTGAAGTGTGTTTGTAAAGTTGTCATTTGCAAAACAGGTGGTGAATACACTTTTTTTTTCCCAAGAGGCTGGGGAGGAAAAGGCACATTTGAGCTTGTTCAAAGTTGCCTGCTCAGCTGACTAGGGACATTAAAAAACAAAGGGAAGCATAAGATAAAGTAAATCTTATGGTTGAACTATTTTCCTTATGTTCCAAATCAGGGAGGATAAAATGAAGAAAGAAGCCAGTTTTTAGCCAGAAAAAAACAAAACAAAAAGGTTTTGTCTGCCACGGTTCAGTGCATCATCACAGTAGAGACAGACATCTAGTTAAAAAGAAAAGTTTAAAAAAAAAGTTTTCCAAGCTTCTGAGAGACAAAGGAGTTTGTAAATTAATTAATTCAAGACTCTGAAAAATGAACAGTTGTCTCTAATATGTAGGGAAACAATGTACAGTAAAGTATCTACACCACATTATATGGGTGGGGAGAGAGAGCGAGCACATGTGCAATCCCAAACAAATCTGTATGATGAATGCAAATTTTCTTAATTCAGAAGCCTTAAATGGGAATGGTAACTTCTCTCCAAAGTGTGAAAGTGTATCTTAAATACACTTTGATATTTCAGCTTGGAAAGAGATGGCTGAAGAGGCATGTTGTGGGGGTCTGCAGCCTCTGGAGCAGCACAGACAACTGAACGGGGGATGACTATTCAGTATTTGTCAAGACACAAGAAAAAGGCTGCAACCAATGAAGGTATTGCATAAAAGGTATCAAACAAAAGAGCTTTTCCCAAAGTCCACAACTGAATTCATTGCCCCCTGATGTTGTGGAAAAACCAGTGCAAATGAGTTCAAAAAGCAATTAAAAGAATAAATAGAAGAAAACTCTGGCATGGTCTATTAAAGACAAAGATGAGGCTACAGGCTCTGGTTTAGAGAGAAATACACACCTATTGCCAAGAACTGGGAACAGACATTGAGGGAAACATTACTGTGTGTTTACCCACTCAAAATAATCTTCCCCTAAGCATCTGTTGCAGACTCTGTCTAGCTAAGTAAGTTTTTGGACTAATACAGTACTGCTGGTTTTCTGTTTTGGTTAAATTCCTCTTTCCCAGGGTATTTCCAACTAAAGCAATAAAAACGTATGTCCAATAATAAACTGGGGGAGGACTATCAATAAATACTGCCCACTGTGGTTAAAGACAGAGGTGAAAAGTCTTTCAGTATGAAAAAGAAGCCAGGGTTCCATCACAGAAGCCTAGACAGAAACCAAAAAAATATGCTACAGGAAGCACTATTGTAATACGGCACTTACAGAAGTTCAGAGGAACAGAAAGAGCTCTACTATTCACTGGCTAAAGAGGCTTGGAGCTGTAAGCAATGATAACATGTCTGCTTATTTATTCCTTTTGAGTTCAGTAATATAGCATATATTAACTGAATTATATGGGGATCATGGGATTATATCAAAGAAACACCAGCCGCCATGATGAGAGTCTAAAGATCTGCCAGCTGGACCAAAAAAAAAAAAGTATTTTCAAAAGGCACAAATTGCAATAATCAAAAATAAAATAGTTTCCTGCTCTGCCATCCCCATCATTCTTTGTCCCTCTATCTTTCACTTCCAATTTTACTGGGTTGCCATTATGAAAATAATTTTGAAGGGACTTCCTCTGGAAGTTAACTGCTTTGGGAGATAGTACCAAAAGTATACCAGCATCCAATACTGGTACAAAAATACAAGAATCAGACAAATTATGATTTTATAATTAAGCCCATGTCTAGAACAAATGTGGAAGACAAGAGTTTCTCCTCACCCCACCCATTCTTCCTGCTGATGTCTCAAACCCAAGCTACTATTTGTCCTTCTCCTTGCCATGAAGGCCACACCATGAAACTACACTGCTTACCACTGATTGTGTTCCTCGGGTGGAAGATGTTGTTACAGGCGTGATGGTGATAGTACTTGTCACCTTGCTGGCTGCAGGTCGCGGGGACAGGTTGTTCCGAGGCGATCGAAGGACGGTACCGGTTACAACCTCCTTGTCTGCCGTGATGTTCACCGGCCGGACGGTTATCACAGGGCTCGCGCCGTCAGATGCCGCACTGGGAGAACGTTTAAACTGGGAACCCAAGTGGATGTGGATTTTGTTGTCTTCTGTTGTAATAATGTTGGCATTGGCATTGTACTTGCGGATTGGAGTTGGGACAGTTTGCTTTTCTGGTGTGACTTTGAAGACAGCCCTTCCCATGGTCATATCTTGTGACTGCGGAGAGACGGAGATTTCTGCTGGTGCTGCAGATGTCGATACTGTCATGATCTGAATTGGCGATGTGGGTCTGTCGGCAAAGGGTGCTCTCCCTCCCTCTGGGGACTTTTCCCTGGAGAATGTTGTTATAGTGACTGGAGACATGGAACGATCTGGACCCATGGGACTTTCACTGCCTTTTCCTTTCTGTGGTATAACATTTGGAGAGGGAATGATGGTTATTCGTGGCTTCTGATTTCCCAAAGTTGGAATGACAGTGGTACTTGAAAAAAATTCCTCCGCAGATGGACTTGTTATCTCCAAAGTTGCTGTACTGTTCTCATGGTCTGGTGTCACCCGAATATGAAGAGGTTGACCCTGCTTTGGTGACAGGACAACCTCCCCAGGATGTGCTGGACTGCTGTGGGTTCGGGCTCCTTTATCAGGAATTGCCTGAGCCCCAGCTTCTCTCTTTTTCATCCATGGTATCCAAGATTTCCTCATAGCAAGCTCATTTGCTGCTGGAGGATATCTCTCAAGCACTGAAGAACGCTCAATGGGTTTTTTCAGACCTACCTGTCGTAGATTGCTCATGATATGATTCTCCTCCTGGAAGGATTTCCTTATAAACACTGCTGGAGTTTCTTCTTCTGCTGCTTCATTGCTTACAGCATCTGTCTGCACGCCAGTGGAGGTCACAGGAACATCAACCATTCTTCGCCCATTCATGCTGGGCCTCAGAGCACGGCTGTAACGCTTAGAAAGCTCCAGCTCTCTTGTCAGGTTCAAAACTTCCTGCCCCATGCTCTTGTTTTTGTTTTCTTCTTCCATAAACCTTTGTTGCAAAACTGAATAATCCACTTGGAGCTGAGAAAGCTGGTCTTCTTTGTTCATGAGCTCATGGATTTTTTCCTTAAGTGCTTGAACTTCTGCTTTCAAATCTCTGCTTTTGGCCTCTTCCAGACGAAATCTGTGCCTCAGCTCTGCCTCCTGGCTCACTACTTCACCTTTTTCTATTGCTTTGGTTTTGGCAATCTGGAGTTTCATCTCTTCCAACTGTTGAGAAAGAAAATTAGCTTTATCCTGCTCAGTCCTAAATTTCTGCTCTAGCTGATCATACTCATCTTCAGTCTTCATCAAATCTCCTTCAACCACTTCCAATTGTTTGAGACGTTTTTTCAGTCTTTCGATTTCAATGGTAAGTTCCTTAATCTTGTTGTCCTCATGACAACCATGCTCTGCTCCTTTCCTAGTTCGACCTCTTGTAATTTCTCTTTCTACTTCCTCCATACCATCAATTCTTTTCTTTAATAGGTCAACTCTACAGCTTAATTCAGAGGATTTTTCTTCTTCACTTCTCAGTTTGCCAATTAACTCATCCCTTTCCTTTGTCAGACTAGACACTTTTTCCTCCATTTCGGACTTCAGTTTCAAAAATTTCTTACTTTCTTCTATCAATTTCTCTGTTACATCCATAACTTTCCCTTGTTCAACTTTAAAATTCTTGTTTAGGCCCTCAACCTTTTTTTCCTCCTGTTTTATTTTTTCCATCATATTTTTTCGCTCATCAACCAACATTACAGTAAATGACTTCAGCTTTGTAAGGTCATCTTTTAAGCTTATTTCAGCCTTTTCCAACTTGCTTTCTGATGTCTCAAGGTCCTTCACTCGAGTCTTCACCACTTCTAACTCATTTATCAAATCCTTAGTCAAATTTTTTTCTTTCTCCAAGTTTAAGTGTAGCTGAGTACATTCTGACTTACTTTTACTGAAAGCCTCTTCCAGCTTCTCTAATTCTGACATTCTTTTCTGCAGTTTTTCCACTTCAAGTTTCAACTCTTTGCTATGGTGCTCTTCCTCTTGCAGTTTATTTTTCAGCTCTTTGCACTGGGATTCGGTTTTTGTGATCTCTTCATCTTTCCCCTCCATTTCAAGCACGCGCTTGCGGAGGTTTTCCACTTCTGCCATTAAGCTAGAGTTCCCACATTCCCCTTTTGCTATTTTATCTCTTAGTTCTTGAAGTTCCTCCTCAGCTTTTTGAAGATTTTTGTTAGTTTCTTCTAGCTCCTCTATTCTGCGAGTCAACCCCACTAGCTTGAGCCTTAGCTGCCTATTATGTGACTCTTGATTAGCCAGTTTAGCAGTCATCTCCTCATGTTCTTGAGAAAATGACGATGTTTTGTGTTCAAGTTCTGCCTCTAACTTCATCAGTTTTTGTCCATCTTCTTTTGTTTTTGCACTAATGATTTTAAGCTTTTCTTCTTCTTCCTTTAGTTTTTGGGTTAAGTCCTGTATTTTCTGGCTTTGTTGACCAAGTTGTTCAATATGCATTTGTCTTTCATCCACCAGCATGAGTGCAAATGATTTGAGCTTGACTAGTTCTTCTCTTAGTTTATTGATTCTCTTTGTATATTCTTTCTCCTTCCGAGCTTGATAGATCTTCTCCTGCTCAAGAAGTTTCTTCAACCTGAAACAAGTTAGAAGAGATGCGTTAGACTAATATATATATATACACACACACGTCTGTATGTGCATTTCTCTGGTTCTAACATCACCTTTGTTTTAGCTTCTTTTTTTCATTAGTGGTAGTCTTCAAGAAATAACTACCTACTACAGTTATATTCCCAAACAAAGTATTTTGAATTACAAAAGTTAAATGAAAAATACATAAAATCATCTAAAAATCTGAAACACAGTGAAATTTTATACACGTATAGATAACAAATACATCAGGTTTTCATTTCTTTGCATTTATTTCTCTGTTAGGATGATGTTGGTAAAAGCACATAATACCCCAACAGGACAGATACTATCCGCTTACTAATCCATTTATACCAACCTTGTTTTACAAGGTGGATTCCTCTTTATGTTTTGCATGCAGAAAAATGTGTAAAATAAGAGAAAAGATTTAAACAAATTGCCATATGCAGCCACACATAAACGGACCACTTCTGGTTACAAATAAAACAGCAGGACAGAAGATTACATTAGCACACAACTGATAAGCATCTGGGCATCACAGGTATATGGAATTAGCAGGAAGATAAATTTGCCAGCACAGTGACTATTATGTTAAAAGGTTTCTTCTTCCAGACACATTTCCATTTAGTAGATGTTGTGAACTGCAAGGATCAGCCTAGTCAAACCTTTGGCTACAGCTAACCTCATCTGGGAAATGCTCTTCTCTGTGTGGTCTCTAAAGCTGTATTTTCAGACAATATAAAAGCTCACAATATACAAATTAGGTGTATCCTCAGAAAAATAATAAAGACATACATTACTCAGCCTTACCCATGCAATATGGAGTAATATAACTATTTTATACCTGTGATTTATATTCAGGATACATTGATATCAACACAGGAAGTTCCTGCACATGTTCTAAGCACAGATTTATGACGATGGTGATCTTCAATTGACAGAGAGGTACAGATAACACAGGGATGTATCCCTGACCAATCTAAGAGCCTTATTGTAACAGGAGCAGTCCGACTTAGAAACAGGTTTGCACACTGAATTTACTGTGAAATAGTAATTTTTCCAAACCACTCTCACAGCACCTACAATTCCCATATCCTCTATCAAGACACATGTGATAATTCAAATCCACTTGCTTTGCTTACCCTAAGTCTGAAGCTTTTCAGCTTCCTTTTTATTACTGAGACGCACAGCCAGGTGGTAATAGCAGAGCAAGTAATGTCTGGTAATTAACTCGCAGTAACTGGAACATCCATATCTTAGCAAAGATCAACTTTTATCAGTGTTTTTACCTTAAACGCTGGTCTGTAGATGATAGCAGGTGGAGCACAGATATACATTCCTCTCTGCTACCCTTGTAATGAAGTGGTGCCAAGGGCCCCGGGGCACAATGTCATACACAAAGGATGTCTCCTGGAGCCCTCACCTGAACTCTACACTCCTAACAACAGCCAGATTAACTCGGTATTCAGCAACTGTTAATCTTTCACTGCTTGCTCCTTGGGAAAGAGAACCAAAAGGAACTGGAAAGAAAAGCTATAGGAAAAGAGAAGGAAGTCAGAAAGCAGAACACAGGATGCAGTAGGTAGGGGAAGGAGAAGGCTGAAGAATGCATTTGAAAACAAGAGTCTGATAGGATGTGGGAGTAAGAGAATAGTAGGAACCAGCAGGAGAGAGAAAAACAAACAAACCTTGCAGCCAACCTTGCTGGGTCACAGATTATTCTCAATAAAAAATCTCTTTAGTTGTGGCAGCTCTTTGGAAAGGACTGAAAAGGCGTGCTGGTGGATGTCTCATTATGGGACAAGTTAGAATGTCAAAAGGTAAAAAAAGACTCACTGTCACTCACAAAGTGTGCACTTTTCACACTGAAGAAGGAACTTTATTAGCATGCAGTATATTCCCTGGCTGTTCTATCACACTGCTTCATGCAAATGTTTTGGCCAAGAACTCTTCCTCATCTCCTCCACGCTACATTTTTAAATGAATAGTGTGTACCCTTCCACAAAATATCAATTGCCACGATAGAACAGTGTAGCCTAACCTGGTGGTGCTCTGAGTGACCCATCTTCCAAAGTCACAAATATAGGAGAATGTTTCCAGCCTCCCTTGTCCCACAGGAAAATTTTAAGGTGACCCCTATAAATTAAAAAACCCCAGAAGACAGCTTTTTTTTTTACATCTTGTTATCCAAAAGCCTAGAGATACCTAGAAAATTGCCTATGATTTTTAATTCCTATCTGGGCACATGTGATTTTCACCCAGCAGTTGCTCCAGGCAGTACATGCCAGCCAGGCTGCTCAGCAGAGTGCAAAATAATGCACTGGCCACACATGGCTCCACGCGACTACCTGAGAGTCTACTGGGAAATACTGCCGAGAAAGCCACTGAGAAAACCACAAATACCTGTTAAACTAAGACAAAAAAATGCCAGTCATGAGGCTGAACAAGAGAAGAAAGCACGTTAGCTCTGTCACTGCCTTGCAGGAGGGCTAGCAGTGGGGAATAACTGGCTTGGTGCCTCTGGGAAGATAAAGCAGCATGCAGCATTTCATTCTGCCTCAGCTTTAACACAGGGAAACTACATGTCTTAGATATGACAAGACACCTTCCAGAGGAGATACTTGACAATACTTCTGTTTTTCTTGTCTAGGGAAACTGCTTCTAAAATCTGGTTCTGTGGAATGGGAAAGCAGCACACAAATCTGTGTGTTAATTGCCAAAGTAATTTAAAAATCTACACCTTTTCAGTGTTACTTCTAAACACTAAAATAAAGCTGAATTTAAGCTTGCTCACACTTTTTCATCTTTGTACAACTTTCATACCTCAGTGGTTAAACTGGAATTTCAGCAGGCCTGTAAGGTGAGGTTGTCCCCTCTTGACCCTCACAGCCTATTTGCTATCAGCCTTCTCATCTGACTGCTGCTGCTAATGTTTGCTAAGTAACACAGATCTACAAGGGCTCCTATGAAACATTAAAAACCCCTCAGACTCCCAGCATCTGTGTCTTCAATGTGTCAGCCAGAGCAACTGCTAAGTGACTCTGGATTGTCAAGAGCCTGAAAGCACCTGCATTCAGGGTCAAAATGAAAACAAAATAAAACCTTTACTAATGAAACATTAGATACAACCAAAACACTGACAATCCAACAGTTTGATACCCCCAGCCCAGAAATTTTGTTTTGTAAAGAAAGGTGCCTGACTGGCATGGCGCAGGACACTGGACTACAGAAATTACTGATGCAACCTGACGTGGTCCCTGCTGCACAGGGAGCTGCATTTCCTGGATTCCCACCAGCCTTAGCTGTTCACAGCCACACCAGGCAGTGCTAGGGCAGCAGGAGACAGCTCTGCTGGCAGCTGTGCTGGGGAGGCAGGAGCCTGAAGACTTTCTATAATCAATCTCAGCTGCAGAGAAAGCAGACATCAGACTGGAGGAAGAGCAACTATGGAATTATTTTTAACATCTTTCATGAATGGTGTGCTCGAAGCAGCCATCAAGGAGGAATGGAGGAGTGGATGGGCAGTAACCAGGCTCTCCCTCCCCTCCTTCCTTTAGGTTTGGTGCTGATGTGTTTCACTGCACAGAGTCTTTTTGCTTCCCCTTTCCTCGTGCAAAGTATAAATTGATCAACAGAAGTGCAGTGGGATGCTGATAGCTGCAACTCTATCCCTCCAGAGATGTAGCTTCATTTCTTTTATCATGACTCCCCTTAAAAAAATATTCACTTCACAGTGTTTAAAACAGAGCATGCCAAAGGGAATAGTCCCCCAAACATTTACTGAAAATTATACCAGTGTGTGTATCTACCTTCCTATTTGTACTTCCATCAACACGAGAAAACATCACAGGTACTCATACAACCTTTTCCACTTACAGCATAGAAATGAGCACTCACCTACGCAAGGAAACCCTGGGAAAGCAGAGTAAGTCAGAGGATGCCCTGAAAGGCCATAAGCTGCTCCCATGGTTTGCATACACGTCAATATTTCAGCACCACATTTCAGGTGTGTTGGCCTGTTTTAGCCCCCTACTCTGCAAACAAACAACACCAAGCTTCCCAAGGTGTCTGCCAGTGTTTAAAGAAGCATTCACAGGAGGGGCTAATGTGGAGGGCAATCTGGAGGGGTGGAAAGCCATTTCTCCTGCTATCAAAACTGGCAGCAGGAGGAACAGCAATTATAAGAAAGAGAATGGCAAGGAGGCGAGGAGGTAAGGTCTCTAGAGCACCTTATTAATTGAGTTCATACGCAGCCTGGAGATCCAGAGTTCCTCATTGCTGCTCTAGCACAAAGCCATGTGACTTACTGCTCCTGTAGTACCTTATTTTGCCATTTACATTGCTAAGGGGTGTAATGATTTCTATCTCATGTCATGGATGGCCAGTAAGTGGGGGTTAAAGCAAGTACATTAATGAGGACTTGGTCACTCTAAGGATGAGCTGACTGATGGCTGATGAAGGCTGCTTCCTCTCAAGGGGTCAACGGCATTTCTGTGCTACTCATACAGAAATCCCAAGGGAATTTCCACTGGAAAAGCAAACGCCTTCAAAATGCCTTTGCAAACTCATCTTTCCACTTCAAACCTAAAGTTTGCTACTGTATATGCAGAATTAGAGAGACTGGACAACTTCCTCGTGGTAGCTAGAAAGCTGCTGCCCATTAAGTGATGTGAGAGTCTGGAATCCCGGAACAATGAAAACCAGCAAGAGGTGGTTTAACTTAATAAAGGAGTTCCCTTTTTTTTTCGTGTTTAATGTACAACAGCTGATTTTGAAGATTATTTCTACAGCCGCTGGGAAATCCTCCACATGTCAGGACTATTTCTCAGTGCTTCTGTGTTTGGGGCCAGGCTGAGATACCCGAAGGCTGAATTTGCTAGTTCTGAGTACTTACAACTTCAGCTAAAGTCAAAGAGAGCCAAAAGATGGTCAGGCTCTCTAGGAAACAAAACAATCTGGTCTAAGACTTAAATTAGGCAATTAGGTCACACTTTAAAATCATCAGCTTCACTATCCCATATATCCATCTCAACTGGGAGAAGAAATATGTAAATGAGATCAGATTCCATGGCAAGAAAAAAATAAAGTGTTACTGTGTTACTGTGATACTAAAGAATCTGTGTTACTTTCTCCTTTCTCTTCATTACATTTTAAAGGTAAGGAATGAGCAAAATGTTTGAATAACCTTACTACAGAACTTTCCAACTTGTTCAATTTATTACACAGTCAACTCTGGAAACAAACTTGTTAAAAAAAAGGTACTGGTTCTAGTAAACCTAGAACCAACCTAGCCACCTTTTGTGGCTACCTAATTTACAAACTCAAAGTGTAAAAAAGTGCATGCTCTTCACTGCTGAATTAACTTCTGAAAAATGATTATATCAAACTATATAACAAGCAAATTAATATTCTTGCCACTTCTAAACTACATGCTAGTTCCCAAAACATACTGAAAGTAAAAGAAATGTTTTCTTCCTTAGGAGGAGACATTGATTGTAATCTACAACAGTTTATTTTCGGTTTCTAACACTGATTTTGTAAAAATTAAAATCCAGTTTTCTGAAATAATTCATTTGTGTTGAAACTGTCTTACTCCAACTGAACAGTGACTAAAGGCAGTATTTTGGAACAAGAACACTTACTAGATTCAGTGTTCCCGCACCTTTTGGGCACACTGTTTACACGAAAAAAACACCAAAGATCTTTAAGAACAAAACCCAACCTACATCCTTTCAGACTACAAAACAGTATCACAACCAGACGGGCACTTTTTCAGAGCCCCCCAATTAAGGTACCCACATTAATCCCGGAGTTAGAGGAGGGGAAGGGAGATGCACAGAAAGCAGGCACACAGCATCTGAGAACGAAGGCGAAGCAGCACTCAGCTGAGAGATCAGAATTGCCAAACCTGTCTCCGGGCTGCGGTTATCCTTCCCTGACCCCTCGGTGCGCTGCCCGGGAGGGGAAACCGCACAGCGCAGCCCAACCAGGTGCACCTTCCAAGGCTCCAGCCCAACGCTACACCAGTCCGGGGCCGTCCCGGCCCCTCACCGCTGTCCTGCCCCGTCCAGCCCGCCTGGAGCCGTGGCCGCCGAGCAT
This sequence comes from Dasyornis broadbenti, assembly GCA_013397935.1. Classification (NCBI taxonomy): domain Eukaryota; kingdom Metazoa; phylum Chordata; class Aves; order Passeriformes; family Dasyornithidae; genus Dasyornis; species Dasyornis broadbenti. Next base: position 711,262 of record VZRN01006449.1, read on the forward strand.
CCCGGCGCGTCCGCTGCAGCCTCGCTCCCTCCCGCCCGCGCCTACGCCAATGCCCGGTGCGCTCTGTGAACCAGCGAACTGCGCATGTACACAGCAATCAGAGACGCTCAAATTAAAAATACATT
>VZRN01006449.1:711538-801396 GCA_013397935.1 Dasyornis broadbenti
TTTTTTCTCTTTTAGCAGCCAAAACTGCAGCCGAGGAGGGAAATGCCGGGGCCCGGCTCGGCGCCGCCGCGGAAAGTGCCTGGCAGCCGCTGGCAGGTGAGGGTGAGGGTGAGGCTGAGCCCCGCGCTCTGCGCTCCCCGGGGGTGGAGCCGGGACAGCACCGCCGAGGCTTTGGGGGAGCCACCCCTGTCCCGGGGCTTGCTATTGACAGCCCCTCCGGGATCTTTACAGGTACAGTTCATAGGTGAGCGATTAAGAAATAATAATTTGATCGCAGAAACACCTGAGAGTTGCTTTTGCTTAACTGGACTGGGATGCACGAAGCGATGCTTCCCAGTCCCAGGTGCCGATTCATTCCTCTGGCTCAACAAAAGTTCCTGTTGATTTCCTCTTGTCTTCCCGGTGTTTGAAGTGGCAGTACTACTGTTGGTACGCGCTGGCTGATCTTAAGATCGGCTGATAAAGGCATGAATAAATGAAGAAAATTCCCTGGGGATTTGATATACGGGCGTGTTTGTTTTTGAAAATCCAGGCATAGTAGCAAGCCTGAGTCTGGTGAGGTCTGAAAAGCACCATTCTGCTAGCTCCCTGCTTTAAAGAAGTCCTAAGCCAGCCTATTTGTTCCCAAAACAACATAAAAGAATTTAGGGATTCCTTCTATTTCCCTAATAATGCCCTGGATTGCTCACAGTCACCTTTTCAGTCTTTACAAGGGGAACTAGAAAACACTTCCCTTCCCCTTCCCTTTCTCCTCTTTCACCTTTGCTTTCCTCTTCCTCTTCCCATTCCCCTTCCACTTTTCTTTAAAAGCTTTTAATAGACAAAAACTGAAAGTATATCATATCAAATATTATTATTCACTCAAAATGAACCAATGTGAGTTTACATTTTGGAGAAACTCTAATTTTATGTTCTTTCATTGTTTTTCCTTAGGACTCTCATTCAGCACAGAGGCTGGACAGAGCTTATTTGAAAAGCAGGTGCTCAGAGACTGGTTTTATGCTCTTTATTCAAAGCTTTATTTACCTCACCCTCTTCAGACTCTGCTAAGAACAGAATTATTAAATTCCGAGTGGGATGTAGAAGCACAAAGGGATCAAGGTTTTGCTTGGGACACCTCTGGGGTACATAGGATGTGGGTTTCAGAGTGCTGCAGGATGAGTGGTGCATGTGGATCACAATCCCACTTGCCTCTGCCCAAGAATGGATGCTCTGGACTCCTGCACGTGTGAGCCCAGAACCAACATGCTCATTCTTAAAGTGTAAAACATTCACAATCATATAAATTAGCTTCACATGGCTTAACTAGCACCATGTAGGAAATCTGTCACACAAACACAACAATAGAGTCACATTTTCCAGAGAAATGTATACTAGCCTTAATCATTCTCTTCTATTTTATATTCCTCTACCTCATTTACTACATACTTTCCAAAAGATGAAGCTGGGATCCTGCAGAGAGATTGTTGCTTCCTGTGGGCAAAGCTGATGCATCTTGCTATGTTTCTGTTTTCCTGTATCAGAGGAAAGGTTTCTCTACAAAATGTATTTGATTATGCAATTACAAATGATCACATGCATTCAGCAGACAAATATTCTGCTTACTCTACTTACTGTGTCCTTTGCAATCCCAACAATTGTTTGGTAGAGCTAAATATTCTTTAAAAAGAGGAAATTGCATACACAGTGCATCTTAGTGATGATATTAGATATTGACCATTGAAATTTAATGATATGGCATTATAGGGGCACTTTAAGAGATCATCAGAAGAGTTTAGGTCCTTTATATAGCCTGCATAAAAGTCTGCATTTTAAGTTAACAAAATAATTTATAGCAATAGCAGGGTGTCAGCCTCGAGGCAGTTTGATACTAGAAAGGCATAGAGAACTTTGCAAGCAAGTTTGAAAACTATCTGCTGACAGATGGGTTTGGCTGTAATCAGCAGCCGAGAGCAAGGCTCTGTTCCACCGGCGCAGCTGGCTCGGCAGGAGGGTATCTGGTCACACACCCCATCCCAGCTGGCTCTGAGCTTTGAGCTCATGGCAGGCTCATGGTGCCAGGTTCTCCTCACCTCTGCACTCCATTTCTAACCCCCAGCTCTCCCAAACCAACAACGCTGCTAGGTCTCCTCTCATATCAGCGCTAGCTGATATCCATGTTGCCATGCTGGAACTGCAAGTGACACATCTTCCCTCATCTGTGTTTTCATAGTCTCAGCTCTGAGAAGAAAGTTCAGGGATGTCAAGAGGATGTTAGAGAATGTGCAGTGTTGTGAGCCTGCACACCTGCCCAAGTTATGTCTGTACCACCATGAGACTTCACAATTAAAGTATTCTCCATCACCATTCCAACTACTCCAGGCAGCCATCACTACACCAGTACCAGAGCTATGGAGGATATCAGGTAGGATGTCACAGCCAAGGTCAAATGGGCCTTTAATATTTACAGCTTTTACTGCATAGAAATCACATTATTTATCTATATAAAAATATGAAGGTACTCCATATGTTGTTGTTTCTCAAGAGTACCTTCAACTTGAAGTCACATCAAAGGCTGGAAAGATCTAACTTGCTCATGAATTCTTTTGTTCATGCTTTTATTGGGATGAAGTGGTCCAAGAAACGCATTCCTGAGTAAAGCAGCACTTGCAACATTGTGAGACCAGATAAGAAAAACAACAAGAAATAAATTTCAACTCATCTCTCAAAGTCAGAAATGATACTTTGCATTTGGCACAATTGTCTGCTATAGAGGAGAGTAACTGGGAAGCAAAAGATGGAATTGGTTTAAAAATTTAATGATGTGCTAATAGACTACACATTTCTTTGATAAGCTGCTCTCTTTAAAAATTCCCTAAACTATGCACAGCAATAGATTCCTCTTGTGGATCTTAGAGACTTGTAACAAATTATAGCCTGATTATAAAATTCTCTGTAAACAGAGTTTTGTAACCTTTCCAGCAGACTGCCCTGCTCTCAGTTGCCTCTTTACCTTCAGTGCAGAAACCTATGTAACATTTATAGTGAGGGCAGAGAGCTTGCAACACTCTCCAAGTTCTCTAACATGTTAGAAAAAGCCCAAATACTTCTGTCTGTGCAAAGCAAAGCTTTTCCTAAGTTTGTGTTTACTTACATACATGAAAGGGTACACTGTATATTTGCCAGACTTTTTTACTTTTTGTTCATCAAAGCTTCAAAGCAGTGAAAATCTTGCATCATTATTTTGTTTTTCTTTTCTTCCCTTCTCTTGGTTAAGTCAAACTCATTTGGTAAGTCAAACCTGATCTCCACTTTCTACTTAGCCAGTTGACTGCTCTGAGTGCAACAGATACAAGTTGATTCAGTGGCATCTTGATAGAACAAGAAAATTTTGAGTATTTAGGGAGGGAAGAAGCTGATTTTAATTTGCTGCTGAAGATATAGTGAACAAGGTAGTCCATTGGGCCTTTTGGAGAGAAATAAATGATGAAAATAAGTGTAGTAAATTCTTGAAACATGATTTTGTAGGAAAGGCCTGAGAAAAAGACTTCAAGTTGGACTCTGTGCTGTTATATCTCAGGCAATACATTTTATATGGCATACGTCATGCACATTAAAAAACTTCATTTGGTGAGCTGCACTGACAACTGGCTTTGTTCACCTTTGTTCTTATTTAAAACAGGTTGTTCCGTGCAGCTGTTAAAGAAACTGTGTGCGCATACACACGCACACACGTTTGCACACAGGCTGTTTTATTACTCCTCAGATCTTTCTAAATAAGTCATGCTGCCTACGTTTTAAATTATTTTTCTCTTTACAGCATGAAAATTGCCCTGTGTTAGGATCTGCTGCCTTTTATGGAAGCGTGATTCAAAAGTTTAACAAAAGCATTTCAGGCTTTTTTTTCTTTTTTTCCTGTTGCACTCTACCCCCTTCCTTTTGGTTTTCTGCTTACTTAGCACTTGTGTGTATCCTTTTGATAGCTGGAAAGTTCAGCATCTCCAGTACTGCTGGGATTCTTTAAAGTAAAAGTGATTACAGCTGAAGCAGGACCTGTCTATGCCAAGGTTATTGTTTCATAGTATGATATGGTCATATTTTGTGAATAAGCACTGGGAGTCTAATAGAAGCTTGTTGTGGCCCTTCAACCAGAGCGCCTTGGGAGCCAGAGTAAAAGGTGCCCAGGACCTCAGACAAGTGTACTTGGCAGGATCCCACTTGCTACCCTCTGTGGACCTGCCATTGTTAGTGTTGGCTGCTTCACCTACCTGTGCTCTATCAGAGCACCGCACTAATGCTGCCTGCTCTGGGCTCCACCCTTGTTTTTCTAAATTAGTCACTTTTGATGTGCTAGGTGTTGATGGGGAAAAATTAGGTGGAAGAGTGAGCTCGAGGCTTTGAAAGCAGGGAGGACCATGTCTGTTCTCAGTTTACCCAGAGAGAATTAGTCTTTTGGGAGTGTCTTGGTCTCTTTTGCTCCAGCTGGGTCTAGGATTTGAAATTAAGCCTGACTGATTTTCTCCTTTCTGTTGCTCTTGTTCTGTTGGCCTAAACCTATCTCTTTGCTATTCCTCATCTTTTACATTCCAGGTCCATCAGTTCAGTTCTTGCCCCATTGCTCTCACCCCTGCTGGCCTTCTCTGGACTTCCTTTTCTTTTGTGCTGCTTCTCATTGACCCGTCCTCCAAGCAAGATAATCCAGTGACTGACTGGGATTGAAAGGCACCTGAATCCTACACCTAAAACTAAAGATTTACTACCTCACTGTTTCCCATTTGATACACCACTGAAATAATGTATTGATAGAGTGAGTAAAACTAGGGGACAGGAAAAAATGAGGGAAAACAGAATCCAAAGAATTCCTGCTTCATTTTAACATCAAACAATTCAAGTGATGGTGTCTGGAGTCACCACGAGAGGGTCACAAACATTGGAAACTGTACCAAAAAAAAGAGTGACGAAGTTTAAAATCTGGATTTAGGAAATAGCATCATTAATATAATTGCACACACTGTGCTTGTCAAGCACGCAGAAGCTCACACAGCTGTACAACAGCAATGCAGCTTGAGAGCAAGTAGCTATTCAAGTGGAGTCAATATAAAAACTCATCTTTGTCAATGAAGGGTCTCAGACTTTTTTAGAAATACAGCCTTTGTATGTACTTGTTCATATCATATTTGGCCACCTTGGTCACAATGATATAAGAATAATACAATACACACCTATAAAAGCAGAGAAAAATAAATAATCTCATGAAGATTCCGTCTTGATTTTTAAGCATGACGTCCTATGAGTGCCATATTCTGTGATTTTGCAATTAATGAATCCTCAGAAAAATTTTCAAATGCTGTAAAAGAACAGTCAGCAGCTGCTTTTATGATCTAAAGAGGGACTGATCGATTTTAACAACATCAGCATTGAGTAATCCTGGCTGTCACACCACATCCTAATATGCCATGTCCCAACTCTCAGTCTGAAACGCTGTGAAGATATTTCCATTAATTTTCATGCCAGGACACTCAGTTTTTGCCCTGAACACAAAGGAGCACCTGCCTGCCCACCACATCCATCCCACAACCCTACCTTTGCTAGTGCTTTTTGCCTGTGTTCTGAAGGTGCAGCATAAATGGGCACCTCTCCCCTCACAAAAAAAAAAACCAAACAAACAAACAAACAAAACAAACAAAAACCAAAAAAATAAACCCTATCACAATGGTGAAAAACCACCAAATAACCCCCCCTACACCTACACAAAGCTTTTAATTACCACATAGCTATTTACTACAGCTCATTCAAGTCTTAGGTTTGCTGATTGCATTAGATTTGTGTCTATTGAGAGGCAATTAGAGAAGAGTCTGTCCCCACTGTACACCTCCCCAGCCCTCACGCAGGGCCTAGATTCACCTCAGGTTTGAGCCTGCTATTTTAACCTTCTACTTCTAGTTGCTTAGAGGATAATCCAAAAAAGACTCCCACAGATACGTGGAATGCAATCAATGAAGAATTTAAAAAGGAAAAGATAAATAAACAAACAAACAAAAAAAAACCCAAAAAACCCAAAAAACAAAAAACCAAACCCAAACTGAAAAACCCAACTAGTACGCATATAAATTTGAATGTTCACAGGCATCTGATTTTAGAACAGATCTGTATTTTGGTTGCCCAAATTTGCTGTTGCACATCCTTGGTACTCCCATCATCTTGCCTGAACTGAACATATTCTTCATCTGAGGTTATTTGGGCCTTATGAAATACATGTCTTTAAAAGCAAGGGCCTCATTCTGAGGACGAGAGAGACACAGGCTGACCACAGCCACTGCACAAGGACAGGAGCTGTTGTGCTTCCATTCAAAGAAAGACTTACTTGCACTAGCCCCTGTGCATCACTTGCCACAAAAATGGCATGTTTGGTTTTATTTCTCTCCTCAGTCTGAAAATATTTCAAGTTTGCACTACCCCTTTCCAAGATCATGTCCTGACTGTAGCCTGTTCAGTGTTTGAGTTGCAAAAAAAAGGACAGGGAAAACTCATGTTCCGAGATGGAGAGCAAGCAAGGAGAAACTGGGCCAATTTCATACAATAAGTGTGAATTAGAAGGTGCTGTGCTTGCCTTTGTCTTATAATTTATTTCTTCCATGTCTGTGTTGCCATCTGAATAACTGCAGGGCATTTGCAATCTGGCCCTGCTGTTCTCTAATCAGGTATTCAGTCATTTGGTGTTGACTTCCACTGAGCATCCCCACTTAAAAATCACTATTGTTTTGTAAAATATTATAGTGATATAAGTGCAAATGATGCCTTATGCAGAAGGAGGCAAAAGCTTACAGCCTCCTTTGGAGAATCAACAGGCAACACTGACCAAAAATAATTCAAAACACAAAGGCATAATTTGGCTGTAGAAATTGTGTAAAAAATATATATATGCTGTTGTTATTATTATTATTGTTGTTGTTGTTACTATTGTTATTACTATTACTATGATGAACCAAAATGCATATAGAAGTTACATAAAAATATAATCTTACAGGAAATATGTATTATTGACAAGTTAATTTTGTGGAGAGCAGACTGCCATGCAGAAGCTTTAATTCCACCCAAGAAACTGCTGTATGTAATGCATTTCTATATGCATGTATAGACTTCTACGGGTACAAGTATACACACATTTCAGAGTTCCTACTCTGATTCTCATTAATCCCATTAATCAAGAAGAGCTCTACTGACTTCAAAGGAATTGCAACAATGCCAGCTTTGTGCTCATAAAATCCAGCATCAGGATTAATTATTTCCTAAGACCTGACGTAGATGGATGTAGAAAGCTTGGTGTGCTAATGGTGGGCACAAGGCAATAGTGCTTGCCACTGACAGCAAATTGGACCAACGGCACTTGTTCTGTCAGGTAAGGACATGAACCAGTCAAGGCAGGACAGACTCTCCTCTGTTGTAGGATCAGCTGTGCCCACGTCACGCGAGCTGTCCTCCACACCACCCGCCTGCCTTCCACCAGTGCAGACACCGCTCTGCCCCTGCTGTGTTTGGAAACCAGGGTTGTGTCCCAGGCAGTAATTTTCAAAATGAAAAAATGTTGAAAGCTATGCATCATTTTAAAACAAGTTGAATCATCTAGGAAAAGCCTGTCATTTAAATGATGAAAGAGACTACATCTATCCCTTTCCAGTTCTTCTGAAAATAAACTTTTTAAATGGAATTGTACAGGAACTTTCTTTCTGTGATATATAGACTTGTCACCAAGAGATACTTTTTCAGCTATGACATAATTGCTCTCATCAGAAAAGCATTGCTGTCATTCTGCTATAATTTAGCCTCATTTTCTGCTCATTTCTTTTATCTTTCCTCATTAGGGCATTACATATTCAGCTACATTACTATTAATCATTCCCTAACATAAGCAACTGCATAACAGAGCTGTGTCAGTAATTGATTTTTCAGTTTCAGAGCTGAACCAAAAATGAAAAAAAAATGTATTAAAAAAGCTTTATTTTTCTCTCTCATTCAAGTGAAAAAGGTGTTTCAGTGAAACATTTGTTTATCTCAGATCAGTAATTTCATTTCCATTTTTGTCATTTTAAGAAAATCAGGAGATAGAGAGGACTGTGTCTTGGCACAGTTCACCAAACCAACAAGTGAAAAATCCTTCCTTTTGCAGAAGATCAAGTGGTCTGCCTGGACCGGTGAATTCCTCTGTTGGGGAAATTTGAATACCCAAACACAAACCTACAAGAAGATTTTCACCTCTTTAGTGAAAAGAACCCAAAATTATGTAAGTTACTTGAAGTAGAACAATTTTGCCCAGGAAGAATGGGAACCCCAGGGAACAGCGATGTGACTAGGAGGGTCTCCTCTGAGAGGGGGATTCAGGTCCCAACAAGTTGACAGAAGGATTGAAAGGCTACCATGGTCCAGGTGAGTGGCGTAATCACAATTATGATTTTGATCTCTCTAATTTTGACTAGCTGGTCCTGTGAATTAGGTCACCAGATTGTCTTGGTTGACACTAGTAATAGTCTTACACCCCAAATGGTATGTCTTAATAAGTTTTTAATAAGTTAGTTGAAATACTAACTATGACAGCAAAACACTATAATCAGGCACCTATTCAGGTGCCTTACAAATATCTGGTGAATTACACATTTTGCTTTTCTCCCCGCTTCACATTTGCATGGGTTTTAGCAAATGTCACAAGAACGCTTTGTTTGGATATTTGCACCCCCTGGATTTTTTATTTTTGCCTTAAGATTTTTTCACATATAAGCCTTAAAAAAAAAACAACTGAAATGATGCAAATATAAAACTCATTATTGCTATTCACCGTTGCTGCTGGAGATACTGCAGGAATGAGAAGAGATGCACAACTTAGCACCCTTTTGGGGAAAGACAATGGAAAAAGCATTACATCTGTGTAGGGTTAGGAAAGCTTCCATATAGGCTCACTGGGTCAGAATAAACCCCCTGGTCAGATGATGTCTTGAGGTTCTTAATACAACTTATGGAAGATATTGGGCCATACAGAACAGGTCCTGGATATTAGTAGGGCATTAAAGCAGTAGGTCATATACTTCACTAATTATTCTGTGCATCTCTGTACAGATAAACTTTTATTTAAATGTAAAGCAAATATCCAACACATTCAAGCATGAGTGCCTATTATCATATATTTATACTTGTAAATAAGTGGCATCTATCTAAATTTTTTAGAAAATCACTGAAACCTGGCATTTCAACTGAAACCTGTTTCTAATCATTCTGAAGGAGGAAGCAATTTTCCCTACATGACCCTGATTCAATTCTTGTTTTCTTTGCCTAAAAAAATGACAACTTAAAAAGTAGAGCTGTGAACTGATATTTATTTCAGTAGTATAATAACTCTGAAACATGCCAAAGGCCTCTTAAATGTTAGAATTGTTACCTATTGCACCCTGGACAGTGTTTGAGTTCGTGAGTAGATTTTGAATGAAGTAATTTTTTCCCCCTGTCTGACCCTGGGAGCATTTGAATTGATGATTTTAGCAAGCAAACTTGCTAGGAATAATGAAATGCATGTAGTTTTTTATAATAATTCTCTCTCAAGGGCTGTGAAGCTGATGCCTACTTAAAAAAAATTTTGGAAGACTAGCTGAAACAACACATGATGCCATTTTATATAATCCCAGAGGTGACTGAAAGACCGGACAGTTTTGAGGACTATCCAAGTGTAAAGAGATGGATTTGGATTAGTCCCAGCTCACATTGTGTAAGACTTGCAATACTTTCATATTGTTTCTCCACAGTCAGATGTGACTGTTTGTTCTCTCATTTTCAAATTACCTTTGGAACCATTTTGTTGGAAGTTGGGACCAGATTCATTAGTTAAAACATAAACTTTGAGCCATCACTGCCTAGCAGTCAGCTAGAGCTGTAAAACAGGACCTGCAAAATGGATGACCTTCAGATTCACTTAACTGTGAAGAAATTGTGTTTGTCGTTGCCAGGTTTTTAAATTCATTTCTTTTAATAGACTACCACAGAATTTCTGGTCTGTGGTCCTGTGAATATATTACATTGACAGACAATAACCAGCTTTTCCCAACCATACCGATAGCATGTCAGCCTAAAAGAAAAGAATAAAAACTGTATTGCTGCCCTTGTCTTTTACATTGTAATACTAAAAGTTTAGGGATGCACTTACTGAAAAGTAGACAGAGAGTGACTCAGTGCTCTACTAAGGCCAGTAATCTGTGGTAAGATGAGTAACTGCTATATGCAATGATGAAGTTCCATTGGGATGGCTTTTCCTTTTTTTTCATCACAATTTGGAAACCAGGACACAGAAACAATCATCATATCAGCAAAAAAAGCCAGAGTACAAATACAGCTTAAAAAAAACAGAGTACAAATATGGCTAAGAACTCTTGGGGGACAAAAAAAAAAAAAAAAAAAAAAAAAAAGGAGAATCACCAACCAATTACACAGTTACAGGCCAAAATCTGTGTTATACATTTGGATCTTATACCTCACCCCACAGAATTTGGCCTTATGATGGTAAATCACAGAGATTTATTCATCCTGAACACTTCATATTTTTGGCTTGATTATTTTCTAAACAAGTAATTGACTGATGGATACTCTGCCCTGCTGTCTTCCCGCCAGCTCCTTTATTTTACAGTCTTCATAAAAGTCAAGGGAAAACACAAACTGAAAAGGCAACACACTCAACATCTCCAAGCTATATCCCACTCCAGCCTTTACACTTTCTGGGCTCCATGAAACACAAGGAAACCAAAAGGCAAGCACTTCCCAATGAAAGGCTTGGTGCTGCCGTCTCGTGGGAAAAGGGAGAAGGGGAGCTTTGGTAATAAAAGAAGAAATGCAAAAAGAGGGGGGAAAGGCTGTTCAAAAACTTGTTAACATCAACACTCCCATTTTTGTTTCAAGAGGGCTGTGTGCTTTATTGCTCACAGATCAGTTTCCTTTGCAGGTGATGTGGGCCCAGAATTACATCACCAGCAGAGCAGCCAAGAGCATCTCAGTGCCAGCATGACTGAAGCCGAGAGGAATGTATTATCGCAGACCTCTGAGGGACTTGCCAGTGCATTCCTTGCTGGGGGTGCTGTGATGGGGGAGGCAAAAAGGAGACAATTTTACGTGAAGACTGAAAGGGAACTTTGTGGAGGAAAGATCTGGGGTCACAGTCTTGCTGTCTCCTCTAGGCAGATCTAATTATGGCCATGTACTTCAAAAAGAGGGTTTAACTAAAACCAGATTTAGCAGGGCAATGCTTAGGAAGTACAGACTGAATCCTCAGCCTTGTCTTTGAGGAAAACCTGAAATGCTTCAGTGCACTGAGAACACTCACAGTGGTTGTAAAGAATAATTTGAAGCAGTGAGGAAAGCAAGAACCAATATTAAATCCTCATCACTTCAGTTAAGTCTTACAATAAGACATAATATTTGTCCTTTAACACAGACAACACTGAGATGCTGGGTGTATATTTACTGATCCATTGTGTGGTGGGGTGACAGCGTCTTAGCAGTCTCAGGGATCATGCTGGAAATGATCAAATTACTCACAAAGCAGTCACATGGATCCCCCATAACAGAGCTCCAACAAAGCCTTTCTGCCACATAACACCCTCTATTGGGCAACCCACACCCCATGCATATAAAAGAAATTCCCTCCTCCCCCCATTTTTGCAGGCTGTCAGGCCATTTCTTCCATCCGTCCTGGATGGCAGGACTGGCTCAGTGGTCCTCACCGCAAGCCTCTTTCTGAACCGTTAAAATCAATGGGAACTTTCCAGTGCTTTTTATAGCAGCAAAATGCACTGTCAACCAACAGGATTAAAAGAAGGACACAAGAAAAAAATTTCAGAGATTAGCACCTCTAAAAATGTCAGCATTTTAAACCTTATCTCCTAGGTCGATCAAAATGTCGAAGTGCTGACATTACAAAGATCTCTCCCTTTCCCACCAGAAAAAAAAAGCCCTGCTGATCAAATGAAAAAGTTTATAATTGATAAACTAAAGATTTTCCCCCACCCTGCCCCCAGTTCCCTAAAAGGGGAGGCAAGAGGGCTGGGACTAGGCAGAACAGAGAACAGCCAAGTACCATTTCATGTTAAGCCTGCTTTACACAAGAATTTTTGGGGTAGTGAAGTACCAACAGCTTTTTCAGCTGTGCCCAGCTCAGCCCAAAGTCACTCCACCAGCTCCCTCCCCAAAGCACGGCTGAAGTTTGTGTGCCTGTGCTGGGAAGACTAATTTTATCCCTGAGGCTGCTGGTGCCTGCTCTCCTGCTCTCCAAGTGCCCACTGCAAGCCACAGCCTCAATGCAGTTCTGACCAGACCCTTCATTCTCCACTTGTCAGAACAGAGACTCCTTATGCCACCATCTGTCACCCAAGTCTCTGAGACGGCCTGGAGGCCTTCAGCTCTTCTCTTTATTCCTCAGCCTCCTCAGGAGGCTCCAGGAAATGCTTTTGCATTCCCCGGGATCAGAGATGCCCAAGGACAATTTGATGTTAGAGGAACAGCAGCTAGGTGGGCAAGTGTTGAAAAGGGAAATTTGATTGCATAGAAAAATAGAAAATACTGTCCATAACTTTCAAACATCATTAGACACTATTATAGCATACTGTAGGGAAACTGGCAAAATACTTCAGCCACCATGTCTGTAGAAGCACCTTCCACTAAAAGTACCAGATTTCTTTCTTCTCCACCTGGCAAATGGTCATCACTACTCTTTTCCTGTAACATGCCAATCTTTTCCACAATCTTTCTTCAGGTCAGTTGCACTTGGTCTTGCAGAGCCAACACCAACAGTGAGGCCCTTCAACTTTCTCATTTTACTTCCCTCTCAGCTGTCTACATTTTGAATATCCCAGTGCACAATTTTCTCTTTTTTATACTTTTCATGCGTCATTATTCTTGACAAATCATGTTTTCCTGTTACTTCCTTCCTGTGTGAGGCTGACCTAATAATTAGTCACTCATAGGAACTGTTTGCTTTCATATAATGTTGTTGTAGATGGATTAGAGATAATGCATGAAAGCGTATGTAAAAAAATATTCCAAAGTAAATACATTAAGAGAGTGTTAGATATACACTAGAACTGAGGCATATTTCTGCTCTTAAAGTCCCTTTTTACTTTGTTCAAACTTTCACAAGGCAACAAAAGCAGATGGGGCCTGCAAAAGTTGATGTGGACAACAATGGTTAGGAAAGATTGGTAAAATACTGTGAGGAAAGAAATTACTGAAATTACTTAGATCCAGGACAGAAGTTATTACTGCTACTCATTGTAGCAGACTGCTGTGAGATGGCCATCCTGCAGCACTGCTCTTCCTCTGCGTCACCCTGTCTCATTAACATTATGACTGCAAGTGCAGAAGAGTGGCTGACGGGCAAAGTTCACCTCTGTGTCCCTTTTCGTTTTCATGGAGACTACAAGTCTGTTCAGCTCTTAATAAAATAACCCTCAAAGCATCACAGTAAAATGAATTATGTGTATAGTGGTCCTTATAAAATAAGAATGTCTATGCAGGACCTTAAAAAATGCCTTTCGGCAGGTCAGTTCTCTGTCCCAATATTCATTTGAGTAGGAGTTTCTTGTATGCTTTAATCTGTTGCAACTTAGTTTTTCCACTTCAAACTCTTTCTTTTGGACAAAATCAATTGCCACTTTGGGGCTTTCCTAAGAAGTCATCCCATCGCCCTCTCTTTCTTTGTGAATATAGCCCTCAAACAGTACTACTTCCAGTTTTTTATACCAACAAAGATGTGGGTGCAGCGTCAGTTTCTTGTGCACTCAGAAAACAAAGGTAGGAAGTTGAGATCGTTTAACACTTCGTGCTAATGAGTGGTTTCCAGCCCGTCCTGATTTTGCTAACCTGCGCTGTAAGTGATCTTGAGAGGAGGACCCCGAAGAGGGAGGTATGTGCACCTTGGTTTTCGGTGTTCAGCTACATGCCATGTTCTCTCTGCTTGGTCGCTACTAACTTGCAACAAATGAGTGTCAGAGACAAAGTGGATTAAATAACCAACATCAGTTTCTGGTGTTACTCAACACAAATCAAAAGGACTTCAGCACTGCAATTATTCCCCTGCACCCACAAGTACAGAGACATTGGTGAGTAAAGCCAGTGGATTTAGTTGCTCTTAAAGATATGTTTTCATGAGAAATTCAAATTCAAATTTTCCTTTTCTTACTGCTGTTTTTCCAAAAATTGTAGAATGTAGAAAACTAGAAGTTTGAGAGAGCAGGAAGGGCAAGACAAAATGCCCACAGATATGGGACTTGTTATCTTAGCAACAGTATGACAGAAAGCTTTTTAATCACTTCATTATTAAAGGAAGTCAGTGCAGACTAGATCATAATAGCAGACTATTTAGTGGCCTTCACAAATTGAGAGAGATTAATAGGAAGGCAACAATTGTCAAATGTGAATATAAAAATGTAAAGATAAATGTGAATGGTATTTTAATACTATTTTTGTAGCATTTTAGTGGCTGCATGTCCACACATACATGGATATTCAGGATAGAGACAAAATGTCAGCTATGAGAATCAGATGTGAAGTTGCTCCTTACTTGAAAAGACAACATTTTTTATTGCTTAAAATGTATTTATTAATACATTTTTCATTTTCTACTATAACAATCAATTTGCTAAGATGCAGAAGCATTTCTGTTCTTTAAAATTTGCCAATCAACCTGGGAAAGTAAAGACAAAAAAACCCCAAAACCTATTAAATCAGAAAATATGGTCACTGTAGCTCATGTGCCACCTACTCAAAGCTGGCCCTGAACTGAGTTCAGGAAATGCACTAAACAATTTTGCTCCTGGCTTTTTGCAAATGTCTGCCACAAGCCTGTGGTTTCCTCAAAAGCATTTCTTCTTTGAACTTGCCTTAAGTATTTTCCTCAGAGCCTCTTTTTTTTTTTTTTTTTTTTNNTTTAAATGAAACACAAAGTGGATTGATTTCAAGTAATTTGGTATAAGCACAAAAATTTCACATTGAAAAACTGAGGCCATTACTGAGTGCTCAGTCTTCAGCTAAGGTAGGTGATCTTTCTTTTCTTAGAGACACAGAGAACAAATTACTCATCCAACAAGCAGGATAAACACTTGAAAAAAAGAAGTCTGGAGTGTACGAGACTGTGAGATAAACACTGCAGATAGTCTACCACAGGCTGGGCACATTTTGTAATGCATGATAAGATTTTCTTCCAGGGGAACAGATAACTTGCCTGAGGCATGCGTCTTCAAAAATATGAAAAAGAATGCAAATGGTTTGTGACTTTGCAAGCCTAAATGCAAAATGCATGGCAGAGTCCCACCACGTGTGTGCCAGTATCCTAATGTGTGTTGTGGTTTTCCTTACCCTGCCCTCCTGCTGTGACAACAGTGCTCTGTCCTTCACAGAACTTAGCGCTTAGCTAAGCAAGCCAGTCCCAAACTTAGCCAACGTAAATAACATCTGATCTAAAGCTACCTGGAGGTGAACCCAAAATGGGCATGACTAATTCAAAACAAATTTGTTTCTTAATTCAAGTGCACACTACAGGAACATTCAGTGGTATTCCTCCAGCTCCAGACTTGCACAGTAACGTACTTAAAACCTACATGAGTGGGCCGACATTTACAGATGTTTTACACATAAGTTCAGTGTCATTTAAACACAGAAAATACCAGGCCATGTCACGGCTGAAGAGACAAGCACTGGGACACTGGGGGTAGTCCTTGCACTCACCTCTCCCGCTCCTGTTCCAAGAGGTTGGTAAAGTCATCGCTCTTGTTCATGTAATCTGTATGTTTATGTTTCTCATTTTCTAGCTCGTAAACTGTGCGACGATGGCACTTCTCTGCCAATAGGAGCTGCTCCAGCATGCGCCGATATGTCTCTTTCTGCTTTTCTTCAAGTCTATCCAGCTGGATTGTAGGAAAGAAGAATAGACTGTTTTAAAGGTCTCCTTGCTTACTTCATCTGATTTATTAACCAACAGTGCTGTGTTTGGTAAATGCAAGTCCCATAATTTTATGTCTTGGGTTTTACATAAAGCAGTGCCTAGAAATAAGAATAACTGCCCTGTGAAAATAATGGTTTATTTGGATGACATATTAGTAATAAACATTTGCATAGTTTTCAGATACACAAAGGACAGGACTTCACTTAGCTTTAGGGTAACAAATAATATTGTTGCAGTGCAGAATTTCCCCTGTGGTGAGGTGCTGTGCACACTTTCTTCATTTCATGGGGAAAAAAGCTACAGCTCAGACCTCAGATCATGGGAGCCTGAGCTCACATGCCTAGACAGGGACTAGACACCTGCATGTGGAGCATAAAGTGTAATCTGAAGGCTTAAATTTGAGTTTTGCATCTTTAATACACCGGTAAGATCGCTGAAATAAAAGATCCAAATTATTTAGATTCAGTCCAGATTCAGTTTTACATTATCAAATACAATTAATCATAAGCCTTACGGATTTCCCCTCAGCCTGTTTTTTTTGATAGAAATTCTCTTTCTTTATTCACAACCCTTCACCTTTTTAGTCTTCTGCAATTTTATTAATTTAATATGCTAATTATTATTCAAACAAACTTTGAAACTGGGAAGGTGTGTCTAAAAAGTTGCCAGGGCACTCCAAATCTACCGTGGCTAGTCATGTTGCTCATTTTGCTGTTTCTTGGGCACAGGTGACAAACTCCAGCCTCCTCCCTGCCAAAGCAGCCCTCAGCCTTGGCACTTGTCTGGTTGCCTGCCCCTGCCGTGGTGGCTGGCAGATCCTGCTCTGCCCATCCCTAGCTCTTATCCTGTGAGAATCTCATCCTCCTCAGCCCCATCTGCCCTGGGGCTGCTGTTGTTTCACAGCTTATTTCAGCAAACTGAGGGAAGTAAGAGAGCAGGAAGACCATGGCAATTTGCTCTCCAAAAGCTGACCACAGCAGCCAAAGTGAAACAGTCATTGCATTTTGTAAAAGGTTGGGTTCAGCTTTTGGGAGTAGATCTTTTGCATTTAATTTTGTCACCATTGTATTTTATTTCAACATAAGCCGTGTGAATCTGCACATGACGGAAGTTTTACACTGAGGTCCCTGTCAAATTATCAGCTTCTTTTGAGAAAGGCCTTGCTAAGCTGTTTTAATTTTGTTCGACACTACTTTATGTAGGCTCCCACCATAGTAAGGTTTGATTTCCTTATTTAGTATCATCCCAAAAATTCCAGGAGATTCTTCAATAGGAATACACAGTACAAAGCTATCCCATGGTAGACAAAACCTCTGATGAAGAAATTAAATGTTCTAACTGGAGGAACTATGGTATATTATATTGCATGTTGTTGCTTGTTCCTTCCCCATGACCTGGACTGTTATGAAACTATGAACAGGAGCAATGGCTGTTTATTTTGGCATTCATGCTGGCCTCAGACATTCTCAGGTCTACTTGACATGCATTTATTGCTTAGACTTTAAAGCAAGGAGTCCTTTAAGTCTCCTTTAGGGGCTGAACGGACTTTAGAGTCCTAGAGTTTAAGTGATGTAAAATGAATAGAGATTTATGATCCCATAAATATGGTCAATCTCCAAAGGTCTTCTTTTCTTAACTACCCTCATGACAGTGTTCTAGTATGCCAAGAAAATCAAAGAGTAGTTACCAGTGCTGTGAGCAGTAGAGGAAATTAAAAATCAGAAATTTAACACCCAAACATTTTGGTCTTGCTTAACAGCACCAGCCCTAAGAAGCATACAACTTCTTTATGGTTTGTGTTCAAATCCAGCAACTTTGCTTACAAATTATTCTGCATATGAGTGAACAAGACTGTCTTGTCAGTGTACAAATTCTGTGTTACCTTCTTGCATGCTTTGCACACATCCAAAATATGTGGAGTCTCACTTCTGATTAGGATTCCTCCTGCACAGACATAATATTGTCAGTCAAGAAGCTGTTACCTCTGAAATTGGTTTCTCATAGACGTCTTCCCCTATAGACTTTTCTTGGGCAAGGATGGCATCCCTGTGTAGCACTCGAAGCACATTCTCTGGAGTTGCAGATCCATAATGAGCTTCTAAAACTTCAGGTTTGGTTTTCTCTGTCTTCAGCATGTGGATCACATCCTCCCTTGCCTGTAATATTGCAAATCACTACCATAAGTCAACCTATTAACCTACAGGGAACACAGGGAACATAGGGGTATTTCATATGTATAGACTGCATACACAGAAATAAAATAAATTAGAAAAATGCCAGGCTATCAATGCTGATATAAAATTTTTGGGAGATATCAGAGTAAACATGATCTGTGCAATACAAATGGTGTCCTTTAAGGGATGAATTATTCTGTTCCTGCATGACATTATATTTGAATGCTACAAATTTTTATCTGAGAGGCAACTATAGCAAGGGAATATCATTATTCTGCATATACTGGATCTTGTTTGTTGTCCATGCTGTTCCCTGAAGGGGATAAGGAAATGAGTAGAAGAAGCAGCAAAAGCGAGCTGAATTAGTATTTCTCAGAAAGCTACTTCCTAGTCACTCCCTACCTGAATTTGTGACTAAGTACTCTTTTCAAGTAACTTTTAAAAAAAACTTTCTGGGTTTTTTCTTTAAGCAAAACCGTAGACATGTTGCAGATCTGAGCTAACCAGCATAACTGTTGTCACACATGAAAAGTCTGAGCAATTCCTCCCAGCAGCAGAGGATGGCTGTGCTGCCCGAGCTGGGGCTGGGAGCAGGGGTGCACCTGGGGCCAAGGGCAGCCTGAGGCCCAGCTCCAGCTCTCAGCTCCAGGTGGAAGCCCCCGGTTCCAGGCAGCATGAGCAAACATCTGGGCATGATGAGACAGTTCTGCAAGGCCATCTGGCTATGAATAAGGGGCATTTTAGGGCTATGCTGTGGACAAACACTTAAGCCAGGGCTCTGTTTCTAATGATACTTGCCAACACTTGTTAAGCCATCTGTAAAATGGGGGCAGGGCACCTGCTTGTATTTCAAGGCATGTTTATGAGGCCATGGACCAGGGAGGGACTGTAAAACCTACAAGTTTTAGTGGGCAAAAGGGAGCTCCTGGATTTCCCTAGAAAGCTTCTTTCCCACAAGCACAAATGGGTGAGGGAGCAGAAGAGTACAGGCATTTTTCTCTTGCCTGCCTTTCTGACAACCCATGTGAGCTTGGGAAGTAAATTAAGGGCTAAGGAAAGGTTCAGACATTTTAGGAAAAAAATCCTTTACTAACCCTGCCCCTATGTAAGCAATAACTGTTTTAGGATTTATGAACTGACCAACTCTTCACACTTTTCCATGCCATTCATAACAGCATTGAATTCATCCCTGTAGCAAATCTTAAATCTTTACTCAGTACCACAGAGGCATCAGAGCTCCACAAAACCACCTGCTTTTAAAATCAGGAAGAAAATAATTTGGGGAAATGGCAAAGACCCTTTAATTTTTTATTTTTTTTTCATTTAAATAACATGAAAATAAAATAAATAATGAACTTGAGGCAAAGATCATGCCATCTAATTAAGAACTAGCCCAATTACACTGTATAACATTTTGTAACCTTAAGTAAAATCTCTGCGCATGTCTGCAATATACAAAATACAAATTGGAATGGTATTCCTGTTACTTCAAAATGAGAGTGGGGAAGGTGCATCACTCATGGATGTCACAACTAAGTAAATTATGTGAGCTAGACCAAAAGAAAGGCAGAAGAACATGTACACGTCACTACATCATATCCTGAGACTGTGCAACTCTCAGACAGGAAAAATGTTTTTTAGGAAAGTTCTAGACATGTTTATGAATGTATTACTTTTTTCTATCCCTTTAGAAATAACAGATGTCTTAGTGTCTTCATCACCATTAAGCCAATGCTCCTATATTGAAGAAAAAGCCCTTAAAAAGTCCAGTAGGATGGGACTACGGAGGGATTTCTAAATATCTAGATTTTATGATGTCTTGTCTTAAGCCCTTTTAGCAAGGGGCAGTTTTGAGGCCCTATGTGCAACCTGTCCCAATGAACTAATTTGGTATCCTGCTGCGTGCCTGGAAGCAGGGGCCCTGTGCCACCAGTGTGCTCAGGGAGAGCACTGTGCAAAGGGAGCACAAAAACAGTGGGATGGGAGCACAGCTCTCTTCTATGCTCTGCACCAAGGGACACAGCTAATCATGTTGAAATGTCTTTTTGTTTTGATTCTGAGCACACAAAGCTTCAGGCCCCACACAGCCCTTTCCTCAGGGACAGGCACACCTCAGACCGTAAGCTATTTTGGAGGGTAGGGGAATTTGTTCATTCTCTCATGTTGAAGCTGTTGGGGCCTGGAAGGCACAATTAAACACTGACAGGGCTGGGCATAGCAGACAGAGAGCTCAGGCTTGGTGATTTAACCCTGTGAATAGTCTGGACTCCAGTCCCTGCAAGGGTTATTTGATACAGAAGTAGCTGGTGGAGGCAGCTGCTCTGCCCAGCGAGTGCCCCAGCCCCTGTTCAGTTGTGCACTGCCTGACTTTCCTTCAGGCCTCATTAGTCTGTCAACACTCACAATTAAAATGGAGCAACTTTAGCACAAGGGAAAAGGAATAAGAGTCTCTGAAACAGCTAAGAAAGTCCCTGGTAGCTAAGAAAGGCTTCTGGATGCTGCAGGTTTGGGTCCCCCAAAAGCCAGAGGGAGCCAAGGCAGAGGGAGCCAAGCCAAGGGACTGGATGATGCTGAATGGAGGAACTGACACCCCAAGAAGGAAAAAGTGTGCCCAAGCTCAGTTCAGAGCTTTGAAGAAAAAAACCTATTCATTGCTTCATCTTTAAAGGGAAGCAGTGACACATCAAGCTCCAAGGGGACAGGGTAGGACTGTCAGCACTGAACACCCCTTGCTGCAGCCCAAGGAGAGAGTACCTAGCCCAGAATCAGGCTGGGTGGCACCATCCCAAAGGGCAGAGTCAGCGACCCTCTCCTGTACCCCTTCTTGGGCACCCCATGCTCTGCTGGCAGTCAGGATTTGGATGGTGTTAATGTGGCAAGGTGCCTTCTGCCTTTTCTGGGCTCAGCCATTTCTCCTATCGTTATCTTTTCGATGGTATTGGTTAATTCACCAAGTACTCTGTTTCAGTTATGATAACAGTTTGTGGAAAACAAACTGACAAACAGGCACACAGGTTGCTAGGAAGCATTGGACCAACAAGGGAACCTAATGCTAATAATAAACTGGAGATGGATTTGCTTTCATTAGGTCAGAAACAAGCTCTATCGTAGGGAGGTTCTGAAGTGCAGATAACCTAGGTCAGAGAGAGACCCAGGCAACATCCTAGCCTTCCATCAGCCTCGGGGTTTGTGAATTCCAGTCAGTCTCTCCGAAACTTCTCAGGATAATATAGTGGGAAGGAGGTGAAACAGCATGCCTGTGTATCTTGTGATTTCATGTTTCTCCATCTGGCTCATATCCCCCTGAAACAATCAGAAGAGAAGTCAGATAGAGATGTTTTCTTTCAATGTATAGTGATCTGCAGGAAACAGACCATTTTCAGAAAACAAGTCAGAATAATCCTGCAGAGGAACACTTGGGCTACTTCAGCATTCACACCTGTGAAGAGGCATGAGAGGCTCAAAGTGAGGGGCCCCAGGTAAGAAGGGGAGAACTTGCTGGCAAGCTGTTTCCACTGATGGACATCTACTCTTAGTGCCTCCCTTGCCCCAAAGCACAATGCTGTTTTGCATAAATCATAAGTTAGGAGACAAACACAAGGAAGGTATTTCAAACTGGAAGTAAACTTGCATATAAATCCCAGAGGAGAGTTTTTAGCTGTTTTGGTAGAAGGAGCATGATGTTTGGCACAGGAAAGCCATCTCTCAAGTCCTTTTTTTGTTTGGTTTTGTTTTGTTGGTGCTGTGATGAGAAAGAGCATCCAGGCTTAAGAAGACCACATATTGCAACAGCTTGTAACACAATGAAACTTCTTTGTAAAAGTCCAGAAGACTGCAATTAGTCAGAGAAGCTCTTTAAAGTCAAAATACGGAATTTAAAATATTTACTTTATTGGTTTTTCATTTTTTCAATTGTCCTACAGAAAACTCCAAGTTGGCTTTCTATCTATACTGTTCAGATTGTGACTTCTTGCAAATAAAGAGACTTTTCCATTAATAAAGTGCCCCAAGTACCTGATTCTCTAAGCAGCAGGAGCAATAAAGAGAGATTAAAGATGTACTAATTTAACTCCTTCAGTTGCTCCTGCTGATAGAGGAACTGCAAAGTTGAACTATGTCTAAGCCTTGTTTTATGCTTACTGGATATACCAAAATCTAAAGGCTGATGACCTCAGTGCGTGAGTACACCCATGGAGGGGCTGAGGTGCTGTGCAGCACTGCTGTCCCACAAAGTTGTGCCTGCTCTCTTTTCCCTCCTCTCTATTCCCCACTCATGAGTGTACTTCTCTAAGATCTGGGGTCTGTGTTACTACCTGGGAAATCCAAGACAATGCTCCCCTTCTCTCATGAGTGCATGCTACTTGCCCAGATGGAAGGCTGATGTGAGCCCACTCATTGCAGGGCTATCCTGAAACACTCACTTTTTGGCAGAATAAAGTAGAAGGATTTTCTTTTGCTCACCAACTTGAGCGGAGCAGGGGGCTGTGTTCCAAACCTCACTTTACTACGTGCCTAGTAAAATATTTAAAAGATACAGAAAGGATGTAAAGAGGTTCCTGCATAAAATTGAAACCATTTAGGAAACAATAGCATGACTCTGCTGCTTGTAAAAGGGGTCCGGCAGCCTAGCAACCAGATTCTTGGTCAATGGAAAGACTGTTACACAAGCTGGGCGTTCAGACGTGCTTCCTCCTCATGCCCTGCCCTGCCAAATTACTACAGCCCTCTCTCCCCATTCCCACAGTCTTTGGCCTCTCCCATGAGCCTGCTGACAAAACTCAGCACCCACTAAACGGGGAATTTTTGCCACAGGCCATTTGTCACCTGGGAAATGGGACTGAACTGATCAAACTCGTTTCATATAAGGCATCTAGTAAATCGGGAAAAAAAATCAGTTGTATTCAAGGTGGGCTGAATGGAGTTGAAGTAATCACTGTCAGCTAGGAGTAAAACCCCATTCAAGATCATTTGCCAGTACATGTCCTGAAGTCTTCTCCTGAATTTTTTTTCAGTAGCCTTCCTGTAAATGCATAGTCTCTCACAGAATCAGTTACTGGTAACTATTATATTCATAGCTCCACGTTTGGAGGCATCCAGCTATTTTACTTCTAATTGCTTTAGAGAAATGTCAATATTTCAGTAACATGATAAAAATCCTCTTAATTAGATGATAGAAGTTTTGAAAACTCAGAAGCAGGAATAGCATTTACAAGAAATGCAATTATGTAATATTTGGGCAATCTGATATTTCCAACTTTTGAATATTTCTTCTCTAGTTATGAAGCCACTTTGTTATACCTATATGAGTAAGTGAGTTAAGTAGCAGATGTTTAATATTTATGAAGCTGTATTTTTCTTGCCAGTGATTAATGACAAAAAATAACTATGAAAGCACAGACAGGAACCTTCACTTGTACTTGTGTTGTTGTTCCTTGCATTGCACACAGTTCAGGTTATTTATAGTGCAACAGCTGCTCTGTTCAGCATCCGAAACTAGATAAGGTCACAGGTTATCCGCATAATGTTAGGGTCTTACCAGCGACTGATTTCATAAATTCCGTAGGCTTTACAAGTGTTTCACCTAAAGTTAATAAACACCACACTCAAGGCATCCTGAGGGAGATCAGGAGAATGTTCTTACACTGTTTTCTGTGCTATCCAGGACAGGCTGTGTTGCCATGAGGCCAGGAATAGCCTTATTTCTGAAAAGTCCCAGTAGAGACCTCAGAAAGCTTGGCTGGTTGACTTTAATGAAAGAAAGCATCTTCAGGCAGGTGTACTCAAACACCTATATCTGAAAACTTTCCTAACACTAATCCACTAGTCCCTGTTTAATATCAGTACCTTCCCTTCTTTCTTAGCTTAGGAGGAAATTAAAATAATTAAAAGAAAAGTGTACTTTCTTAGTTTTGTGACATAATACTATAAATATGTATACAGAACATGATAAAAACTACTCCTGACTGCTGGAATGACACTTTTTTTAAAGGCCCGATTGCTCACTCTAGCCCTTTGTACTGCTACAATGACTGGGTGGCAATCTGCTTTCCAGAACAGTTATACTTACTGTACAAAGCATGTTTCAGAGCAGGGAAGTTATGCTCTACTTCTTACTGCATCATGTAAAGCTTCTTTTTGCTAAAAACTCAATAAATTTTTTTTTTTCTCCTATACCAGATATCTGAAGTAGCCTTGTTTGTATCACTCACTCAGTGATGCTAGCCATGCAAAATGCTGGCTAATTACATAAAATCATAGAATCATGGAAGTCCTGAGTTGGAAGGGGGCCCCAGGGATCATCAAGTCCAACCCCTGGCCCTGCACAGGACAGCCTGGAGAATCACACCAAGAGCATTGTCCAAACACTTCTTGAACTCTGTCAGGCTGGTGCTGTGACCATTTCCCTGGGGACCCTGTTCCAGTACCCAGCCGCCCTCTGGGTGAAAAACCTTTTCCTGATATCCAGCCTAAATCTCCCCTGACACAACTTCAGGCCATTTCCTTGGGTCCTGTCACTGGGCACCCCAGAGAAGAGATCAGTGTCTGCCCCTCCTCTTCCCCTCACAAGGAAGTTGTAACTGCAATGAGGTCTCCCCTCAGTCTCCTCCAGACTGAACAAACCAAGGGACCCCAGCTCCTGTATGCTTTTCCCTCTAGACCTTTCACCACCTTCGTACCTCTCTTTTAGACACACTCTAATAGCTTTATATCTTTCTTGTATTGTGACACCAAAACTGCACACTGGCTTCAAAGTAAGGCTGCACCAACAACATGAATACATAATTTTTCTTGCAAGGAAGACTCTCTGTACAGCAAAGTTTTTTTCCTCACCTTTCATCTTAGCTTAATTTCCTAATACTTGAAAATGTGGATTTCACTTGCATGAATTTCTTTTAACTTTTCTGTGTTCAAGTCTAGGTACATGATGTATTCTGGAGGTAAAGAGATTACCTCAGTGATGAAAAGTGACCGTTGTTGATTTTGTACAAAGGGTAAGTGAAATATATATCCAGAAATACAAATGATCCATCATGACCCTGAGGATATTAAACAGAACTGTCCTGTCTTCTCCACATCATGCAGAACTTTCTGGCCTTGTAAGAAGCCTTTGAAGCTATGCATAGTATTTAATTTTATTGTGTACTGTCTTTCAGTGATAACTCAGAAAACTCTTTTAAAATCAATACTGGAGAAGAGGCACATGATAGACCAGCTCATCCACTGCATAAATCTTCTGAAGTGGCTCCAGAAGAATTACATCAGAAATTAGTTTGGCCTCTTATGTTTAAAAAAGTCCCTGCTAAAGATTGCAGAGCTGAGGAGAAGCAGCACTGAGCAATGTATTACTTCTTCCAGCAAGCTTCGAAACAGATCAAATGAGCACTAGAAGACATCTGTCTGTTATTTCCTGCCCACACAGCTTTGTTCTGCTTTATTGCCAGAGCGCTCCATGGATGATGTCACTTTTTTCTGAAGAAAACAGGCCACCAGAGCCTTTCACTGACATAATTAATTATCTGTAGTCTGGGCCACAGCCAGCAATATTCCCATGGCAAGGCCCTGAGAAGTATTAACTCCACGCTGCTTGATGTTTTCAGAATTATTACGGTCCGGGATACCCTGTCTTGTCTTTTCACACTGAAAAAGTGCTTTGCTTGATATTATCAAGCCATGAGGCAGTTACTGCAGCATATAGAAATACAGTGTCATGATCCAGTCAGCACGGAGACACTAAGGCAAGGGGTCACTGTCAAGTTATGTGCGTGAATCTGCATGTTGGGATGTGTTCTACATGCTCCAGCAATGCCTCACAATGGCTAAGCACGCTGGTTTGGGTTTGCTATATCCAGTCACAGAATTTTTGTCTCAGCCAACATTAACTGTATAATATTTTTCACATGACCTGAAGCCCAGCAGCAAGCAGAAACCACAGATTGATCCAACTAGCCATCAAGTTGCCATGTTCCTTTTGTAACCACAACTTATTTTGTGATCAGTTAGCACCTCTTTAAGAGGAAAAAAAAAAGTGGCTAATGAAAGGACAATAACAGAGAAAGCATTTATTTTCGTCTTTCTTCTGTTATCATTTGGCCCTATTAGCAAGTCTGGACCAAGACACAAGAGATCCACGGATCGTGAACCTCTTTCTTATGTTTCACACATAAAATTAACCCCACCATGCTCCAATTTCCATTCCATAAAGGAAATAATATTTCTCATCAATGAGATTTAATTCCCAAGGATATTGAAGATCTAGGTACGCTATGAATGCTGCAAAAAATATGGCGCTCTGACATCAATCTAATTCTTCTCCTATTAATTTTCCCCATTTGTTATATTCTTTTATTTCCTCCAGGTTCATGTACTTCTATACTATCATCCAATTGGTTGAAATTCATTGGACACTAAAAAGTATCTTCATTAGACATGTAATTCATCTAAATTGCTCTTTGAAAGTGCTAAATTGACAGAATAAGGAACGGAAGCATCTGAAATTAGGTGCTCTGACCTGAATTTCAGGGATGCACTTGAAGATGCTGGTGTGAGTACCCTGTCTCCAAGGGGAACAAATTAGCCCAGGCATTTTTTTTTCCACAGTGATCTTGCTGTATTCTAGCAGGAATGAGCACACAAGGAGCAGGATGGAGCACGACAAGCTGGAGCCAGCAGGGCTGTATCCACCAGGATGATGAAGTCAGAGGCAATCCTTATACCTCCTCTGTGGAGACAGGAGCATGTGGGACATTAACAGACCTAAGTGTGTGTACATGTGTAATAAACTGTATACACAACTTTCTCTCGTCCAAGCATTTTGTTGGCTTCAACAAGCTGTTTTCCAGTACTCTGTACTGCACGATGTGCATTCAAGTTACTGGTGGCTGATGAATGGGCAAGAACAGTAGGGCTGTGTTACAACAAGCACTCAGCAGCACAGCGAATTATTTGAACAGAGGAGGCATCAGAGGAAACGAGGGAAGTGATGCAAACTCTTAATGTGTAGCAACTAGAGAGGGTGGGCAATGAAGGGCGCAGAGTGAGAGCTCCCAGCCATGCCCACGATGCCCTCACAGCCTCCAGCTGTCTCCAAAATGCCCCTGATCCCCTCCAGTGTCTGTCCTTCCCTTTGCCCTCCTCAAGCCCCACTTGGTCATCCTTTCTCCTCTCCACCCTCCCAGTGCATTTCCAGGGATGACTCTGAAGCCCTTCAAAATACTATTGTACCTGAACTGCTGAGATCGCATGAGTAAATACTAAAGAATTGAGGTTTCATTATGAAGCCACATCAATATTTCTGTTTCTGACTGTTTTAAACTTGAAGGTGACAAATGTCTGGAAGTTACCATGCAACTGTATTTGAGTTAGTCAGTTCCACTCATTTTTCTGGCATGGAAGAATTGGTGCTAATTTTTTGCAAAGAAAATCCAATAATTTCCAGGCTAAGAAAGACTTCACTTGCAAAATCCAAACCCTTCCTGTCTCAGGAAAGGACTTCCCTTCACAGTGTCTCAGCAGTGCATCATTGTGGGTGCCACATCTGCACAGCCCTCTGAAATAAGTCACTGAGTTCACTTTATTTTGGACATCATACAAAATTCTATACTCAGGCCAGCAATTTTGTAAGATGTGGCAAGACACAGGATGTTCTGTAGGAACCGCCGTTTTCTATGTAAAAATGTTACATTTCCTCTCACTTTAGTCAACCAATAGGTGGAGCCTTTAACCCTAGAAACAAGACACTTTCTCAGCCATGTTCTCACAATTATTATGTAAAGACTTATATTTACTTTTATTAAAGCTTGTTTTGGATGAAAAATAATCTGTTTTGCTCTCAAGAGCTTATCTGATCCTCAGCTAGAGAACAAGAGACAAAAACTTAATAAATGTACAACTGGGGCAGCAAAGTTAATAAAAACAGATTCATCTACCACTGCAATGTTAAATTAACAATATGTGACTCAGAGTACTGGACAGCATTATGACACATAAGACATATGGTCATTGCAAGCTCTCCAAAGAATCCCAGATATTTTAAAGCCAGAGAGCTCATGCATTTAACATTGATTGCCAAAGGATTGGCCATGTGCTCTCCCACAGAGTGAAACTTTTCTCAAGAAAACTTAGAAAAGATACAAACTTCCTCATTACTGTTGCACTGAGTATACAATTTCTGTTAAGTAAGTGTAAAGAAAAAGAAAAATAAGTTGTCAAATTATATCAGTTATTTAAAATTAATTTTTAAGAGTTTGCAAGAGAGGATCAGTTGGGAATAAGACCTAAACTTAAAAAGATGGTTGTGGGCAATTTTGTTCAGTTTTGAACAGAAGACCAAGAATTTTTGGGAAAAATCCCAAGCTGTTCATGCTCTTCCTTCCACTCTAGATAAGATGTTCACTGGGTCAGAGACCCTTGCCAATGATTCCTCTCTCTTCTCTCCTTCAAATCTAACTAACACAATAGATGTAGCTCTGTTAAGTACAGCTCACGCATTAACAGAGAAGGATGTTAAAATGTCTTTGTGAAAGGGGTTTTCAGCCTACAGCTGTCCAGTGACAGTGACATTTTATTGAGGATCATTACTTTGAAAAACATATAATTCTAAAGCAATTTTAGTACCAAAGATATGGCTATCATCACTATGGTTGATAGTACCTCTGCCCTTAATTTCAGAGGGAGCAGGAAATTGCCTAAATTGCACAATTTAACTATATTTCAGTATACTGTCTTACTTTTTTTTTTTCCTCTCTCATAAACCAGCCAGGTTCTATTTTAAAATTTATGATTTTGGGACTTGCTAGACAAGTTCTTTTTACCTCCTATGGTATGTTCTGCACTTTGCACAGCAGTGAATGTAAGCTAAAGAAAATAAACCATACTATTCTGGACAAAATTAATCTCTGGTTGTAAATTATTCAGTAAAAATAGAAGAGAGCATCTGTGGTCTGAAAACCATTTTTTTTTTTGTGCTGCAAAAGCATTCTTCACCAGGAAAACAAACAAATCAGGGGTCAGTAAGACAGGAGAAAATGTTTTAACTCATTGTACTGATATGCCAGACATTTTAGGTCTTGTTTTTAGGCTCTTATTTTGCTACACGGTGGATACCATCTTTCCCTTCATTATCTTGCCTTTTTTATCCCCACTTTCCATGTCTCTAGCTTGGCTCGATTCATCTCTCTTGTATTCCCCTTTCCCTTACACTCTTTTTCTTCTATTGCCCAGCCTTTTTCCCCTCATTCCATTCTCCTTAAGTCACCTCTCCCTCCTCACATTAACCCTAGCTTCTCTTTTTCCCTCTAGCTCTGTACATGCCAAAGTTTTTCTCTTGGGGAATTTGTGTTTCATCTATATGATATGCTCATAAATCCTAAACTATTTCAATTCAATCAACAAGACTTCCCAGATACCCTACATACACTTTTATCTGGCTTCACCTATTCTTTCTGCCTTGGCTCATCTGCAGCTTGTTAATCTGTGCTGTTTTGCTAATGATCATTTGAAAACTCTTCTCTCCTTTCTCTGGTGCCAAGGCAACTTGCCCAAACTTTCTCTTCTGATTTCAGTACCACACACAAGAAACACATGTGATTTCTACCCACCTATCTATCCCATATTCCTTGTTTGAACGTTCAAGCAGATCCATATTTATTAATATTAATGGAGGAGTATAAAAAAAGGCACTGAAGAAAAATATAGATGTTTGTACAGTGTTTTTAACTAAACAACAACTAGGTGCCTCTCACAATGTTGTTACATCTTAGAGAAGTCAATGCAAAAGCAGTTTGAGGCATTACATGAAAGTTTACACATTGCAGCTTATATTAGTCAGACTGACTAGTGATGGGAAGGCCAAGTAATGCCATGTCTTAAGAGAAAGGCAAATATTAAACTAAATGCACAAGGCACTAGTGAGCTCTCTTCTACTGCAAACACCATGTGCAATTGCAGCTACAGACACTGAGAAAGGTGAACCCAGGGTGTAACTGCTGCTGGTCAAGGGGTAATGGAAGACATGGAGAGCCTATTTTGCTAGAGGAAACTGAAAGGATGTGGTACAGCTAGCACAAGAAAACCAAAGGCTCAGAGGATGAGAGACTGCTGTCTACAAACACATGAGGCATTAAAGACAGTAGGGAGAGAGGTGGGCTTTCAAAGCAGGACCACTGTATAGCACAGTTTCATAAAGGTTTCACGAGACATAATTAAAATTGCATTAGAAATTAAAAGGGGGAAATTAGCTAAACGTTAAAGCTTTTCAGTTCTGGGACTATTTTCCAGTAGGAGTAGTTCAAGTAAACAACCCATCTAATCTTAAACACAGCTTAATAAGTTAACAGCAAAGGTTAAACAGTGTGTTTGCCTAAAAAATTGGATGCTGGGGCATAGAGTAGATCTTATACAATTTTATCTCCAGAATTCTCAGGTCAGTCAATGCGTCTGCAGTATAAGGATGATGAAAGCCTGAGTTAGGATGTGACAAAAAGTTAGAATAAGGAAAAAGGTCACAACTAGAAAAATGAAGAGAAGAAAAGTGAGCAGGAAAATTTAGATCTTAGGAAAAGGAACAGAGCAGAGTGACTATAGAATAAAATGCATTATATAATATGTAGCCATACAAAAGGGAAAGAAAGTAGAAAGCAGAAAGATGGAAACAGTAAAGAATTTTCCTTTCCTTTACATTACAAAGCATATTTTTCTGATAGAAAGACAGACAGTGAAATACTAAAATGCCTTTAAAAATAGTAAAATGCCTTTTAAAAATGTTAAAATGCAATGGGTAGTATATCACCTATACCCATGTGAGTTCACTGACTTTGTTAAGAGGGAGGATTTTCCTCATGGTGGGATACGCAGCCACTGCCATCTAAGTGTTTCACAAGGACCTTACCAGAGAGAACAAAACACCCAGTTCTCTGCTAAACTGGTCCACCCAGGTTGAGAAGAAAGTCCTGCAGCCCACCTGAGGGTGAGCTCCTCCTGTCTCTGTTGGATGAGAGAGCTCATTCCCCCATGACTATCTTGTTTCAAACCCCAGCAACCAACCTCCCATACCTGCCCCACAACAACCTATTGTTCTGGCACATTGTGTGAGCACTCAAATTAACCATTAAATGAAATTTAATAAATACTGATTAGAGGAGGGGGCTTCTTTGACAGCAGAGTCATTTGGTCTCTCCCTTTGAAGGAGGCATGCTATATAAATAGGTTTAGCTCTGAATATCTGCTACACAGGGTTTCCTCTCAAATATCAAACCAAACCCAGTGTTACATTAGACCATTTGGAAGTCTGAGGACTTGTCAGAAATTGTGTCTTGTGATTAATCCATTCTGCACCCTCAGGTTTGCCACGGAGGAAATGTAGAGCTGACACCTTAACATGTATTCCTTTACACCCCATGGCTGCATGGCTCTGAGGAGCTCTGCTCCTCAACAGTGCCAGGCTCTCAGGAAACATTTCCCTCAGCCCTTAAGCATGCAAGGGTCCTCAACAGGAATGGGGGGCTGAGCTGCAGGGGATGAATGCCATATTTGCACTGGAGAAACACAGTAAAACATGGACCTCGAGTGCAAAAGTAGTTCCTTTTTAAATTGGTGTGAAATATAGGAAACTGTCTCCCAAGCTTAAATTGTCCTCCAGCAATAGGCACAGAGTCTGGATAAGAAATTATTTTTCTTGAAAAACCTAATGATTTGTAGGGGGTTGCTGTCTTTATAAATATACTTTTATTATTGTGGGTTTTTTTCCCAAACATGCAGTAAATGAGTGAGTGGTAAACATGTAGGAATACTGCTCATTTCCTTTTGGGCCCCCAATCAGGAAATGTTGAAAGTCAGTGTTGGTATTGCTGAAGATTAATGGCTGCTGCTCAGAAACTGTACAGAAAGGGAATATATTCCTGCCAGGACAAATACATAGGGCATTGGACAAAAGTCTGTGAACCACAGATAGGATTATATCATCATTGTAGAGATCCACACTGCCTGTCTTGCTATTAATTACAATTGATAGTATTCACATGTGGGTTTGACTGAAATCACTGTAACAACCAGGCTAATTAATGCCATGCCTTCATGGTCTAATTTATTGTACTGGTATTTGATTTTTTCTTTTCAAATCAGCTTTGCAGTATTTAAAAATTAGATTTTTTTTCCAGGTATAGGAAGCATTCCTTCATGGATTTTTTTTTGCCCCTATATATTCAAAATGGGTTTAAAGACCATGTAATCACTACTTTTTTATGTGAGTGATTAGATCTCTCAAGAGAAAATACACTCCACTGAGCTCTAAGGCCATTAAAATAAATCCCTGTCATCAGTTCATTTGCTTCCCACTCTCCTTCAGAGAGGCTGTACTTAAGAGCTCTCCTGCCATGTATATTGGGACACATTCTCATCACCACAGCTTTTGTATACTTTTTCTTCCCTTTTGTTTTCTTACAAAATAAGGCATAGGCTTACAGTGACCTCAGATGTTTATGAAAATCTTTCCTTCTCTATATTCAGTAAATGCACAGGGTCCAGCCAGGAAACATGAAGACAGGCAGAGCTGAGTCCAGCTTGGTTCTAGAAGCTAAAGCACAAGCAAGCTACTTGAGGGTATTATCATTTTTAAAACCAAAAAATGATGACATAAACATCATTGCCAGGGCATCTCTCCATGGTCTTCTGGCATGTTTGACTTCAAAATGAAGAGCTGGGGCATCAAGTCATAAAGTAAGTGCTCAATATTGATATCAAGAGCAATGTGGTGTGAGTCCCAGTTTTTTATCCAGAAAATAATGGATCTCCCTACAGGTACAGCCTGATGTTATTCTCAAAACAAAATCTTCTTACATATGGCTAGATAATGTTTGATTTGCCAGTATTGAAATGGCTTCAAAATAAATCCGCAGTGTGATTTGTCAGTCCAACAAAACACCAGCCAGCCACCAGAGATGTCTGAATAGAGCTGAAAATAAAAAGCCATTAAATGACTCAGTGCATTAAGTCACTGTGACAGCCAGGAGGTAATACCAGAGTATTTACTTTGGCTGGAGCCTTCCTTGGCTCATCTTCGTTTGTAGTGTTAAAGCCAGGCTCTCATCTCAAGCCAAAGTGCTGTAGCTTGCCCACTTCAGAAATGGGTCAACACAGGTACCAGAGAAATAACTAAAATGAGAGGTTTTGAAATGAAATTAAAATCTCCTATGCATTAAAAATAATGTCTCTCTTCCTTGCCTTGCTTCAAGGAGCAGAAGACTACCAGTATGGCTGTCCTCAGAACCCTCCTGTCTTGCCAGGAAGCTTTAGCAGTGCCTAATATCTCTTTAGGGTGTGTATATATGAATAGCCCTAAAAGTATTGTCCAGGACCTATCTCCATCATCCCCATAGGGATAATGAGAACATGGGCAGTTCTTCAAAGGTTCTGTAACTACCCCACAAAGTAAAAGACTGTGGTGAAGAACAGGAGAATTACTCAAACAATAGAGACCATATTTATTGCCACATAGGAAACATTAGTGACTTTCTTCACCTCCCCTTTCCAGACCACAAAGGTGACTTCAGGGTAAATCTTTCTGAACAACACGAGAATGATACATTTCTATTGAGGTTTGGCTCTGTTCACCACAGAAGCCGCAGGCAAGCTCCATCTCTAAGGAAATTATACACAAAAGTTTTTGAATAAAGTAAAATGAAGCACTGTTAAAATGGTTGCTCTTCTGTAACGATAATTTCTTTTTTCCTTTGCAAAATTGCATTCAAAAGATTTTCTTCCTTCTTTTTCCTGCATTTTCTCATTGTAAAATGATCATTGTCTTTGACAAAATTATTTATTTTGAATGCGTACTTCTTGTAAATTGAGAGTAGTTTCAGACAAACTAGAGGTGAATTATGTGCAGGAAAAATGATACCTAATGATACTTAGTGAGATGGAATCTTAGAGTTGTAGTAATGATGATTCATGCACCAAAGAAATTAACAGAACAATTGCTTCTTGTAATCAGTTAAGATGGTAACAGGTTCAACATTAAAGTAATAATGTTATATGAATCTGGGTTTCAGGGGAAAAGTAAAGCTTTATATGAAATGCTAAATAGTAATGGTTAATTAGAATAAAGGGATTAAGACAAAATGTTTTCACACAGGTTTGGTGGCTTTTTTTCTGCTTGTCCATAGGTTCAGTGAAAAAGATCACTAAAAGAAACCAAAAGAATATATGAATTTAATAAGCAGTCCTATCACAAAAGGGAATAAGTTTTGAAAAACCATAAGTCTTCATATTGACTTTTTAAAATACCATGTTTCAATTTCTTATTTTGAAATTCTCTGAAGGCTGACACTACTGAGAGTTCAATGATTTATTAGCATTAAAGAGAATCTCAAAGCTGGGCAGACATTTGGGGACAAGTTAAGTACAAAATCAGGCTGACTGACATCAAGGTCTTACACTGGGCTGAATTAACATGCAAACCAGGACAACTGAGAAAGCTTTCAAGCAAGCACTACTCCAAGAAATAAAACTAATGGATCTTTGAAAGGCAAGGAATGTGCAGAGCACTGGATTCCAGACACCAGACAGGACAGGCTGAGCCCTCAGCAACATCTAAATATGTGCAGAAGTTCCAGGGACCATCTTAAGTCCTTTTTCAGTATTCTTGATCTGCAGATTTGTCTCTTGAATATTTTCAGTAACAATTGTAGTTACATTCCCTATAATTACTTTTCTTCCCCCCTTGCTTCCTCCCACCCACCACGGCTTCCCCTGTGGTTGTTTTCAGCCTCCTCGTTTGTTTGTCAGGTGTTTCTTTGACAGATGTTTATAGTTTATTTTGCTTAGGTAGCTGCAGTGGTAAATAAAGTGGTACTTAAAACTATGGCTGTTAAACACCAGCTGCCACTGCTCTCTCCTTGTGGACACTTGGCTTAAATATGCATGTCCCTGTTAGCTGAGCCCTGTGCTTTTTGGACAACTTAAAAATAGATAGGTACATAGAAAATATGGTTTAGAAAATGTTTAATTTACCTGCAATTCTCCTTCCATTATACTGAGTAGTTTTATCAAGTCTTCTTTAGAAAGCTCTATGGATTTCTTGTTCTTTCGCTCACTAGGACCAGGTGATTTTGAGTGCCGTTTGACAGTTGCTGAAACCATGACCTCATCTTCCTTCCGATGAGGTTTGTTCTTTTTCTTGGCATCCTCCTGAAGTTTTTCATTCTCTGCATGGCTGATGACAGGCCTGGAACTGGAGAAGTGCCCGTTAGACGAGCTTTCTCCACCTTGGTTTCGGGATCTCATCCCTGTCTAGAAAGAAACAAACATAAAGATGCATTTATAAACAAAATTACTTACCGAAAAGAAAAAGCCACAGTGGAAATACTGCCTTTGGTAAGACCAACAATCTTCTAAAAACTGAAAAATACTGTCATGC
Source organism: Dasyornis broadbenti (assembly GCA_013397935.1). Lineage (NCBI taxonomy): Eukaryota > Metazoa > Chordata > Aves > Passeriformes > Dasyornithidae > Dasyornis > Dasyornis broadbenti. The sequence goes on from VZRN01006449.1 coordinate 747,069, forward strand.
TCAAGAGACTGTGGTAGAAAGCTCAACAATTTCAACAACACTGTGTGTGGCAGAAAAAAACTCCTAAGGTAAGGTTAGCCATCAAGTCAAGATGCTGATATGAATTTAAATGTATGGAAAAAAGTGCATAAAGTGATGCAGAAAAATGATAAATAACATGTTCCAGTGTTTCCATTTCTTCAGTTAACATTTTGATCATTCACAATTCAACAATACAAAACAAAGCAGGTTGTCAAACAGATCTGATTTTAACATGTGGCTTACTTGAGAAACAGAAATGCAATTAAATTTTCAAAAAGCACATTCCTGGAGTATAAATTCTTTATGAGAGTGGAGTGCCAATGCACGACAAATGTCAGTCGGCAGTCTCCCTGAATTAAGCAATGATTTGATTGCAGGTAACCAAGACAAATGGGGAATGAGGAGTAAATCAGGTGGCAAATACTGCACAAGATTATTAGACAGAAAGTACCATAATGGAAAGTTGAAAAGAAGTTTGAAAAATGAGCACAAGGGGTATGCAAGCACTAAGAGGTAAATAGGCGAGATAAACACAGTCCTTCCAGAAGATTCAAGCTTTCTCCAAAATGTCAGGTCATGGTTATTCAATGCTCACATTTTTGTCCTCTTAAGCACCTACACTGAGTCTTAGACTTCAACAGCAAACGTTCCTTAGCTCTGTCACTTGACCTACTGTGTTGCTAAATTTTTGTAGCAATAAATCTAACGAAAAATATTCCACTGCTTCCAAGTATCTCCTCTCATTTAAATTAATCTCTGGATTTAGTCTGCAGTTTGTTCATCAGTCAGACAGGTGCTTCTCAACATCAATAGCATCACACACTCTTCTGATAAGGAGTTCAGAGCAGCTGTTCACTAGTGATGGAGCAAAACCTAAAATACATTGACTAATCAGTTTTGCTAACTTACTCTGGGTCTGCAATGGCTTGCCTACTTACTTGACTCTGGCCAGCACTATAAATCTCTTGGTCACAATTAGCCTGGCACTTTTTTAGTTTCACACTCAGCAGGAAGACTGTCTTTTTATTACGACTGGTTACTCATGTCTTCATTAATTCAGTGGAATTCATTCAGCAGCGTAAATGGGGGGAGAATTAGACCCCATATTTTGGAGTGAGAGAGTTTCACAGAGATTCCTTGCATTGTGGGTCTGCTCTTATCCAAATAATATGTGATACAGGTATACAATGGCATTTAGCTTACTGAATGCTTATGCAGTGTGTTTTTCATCAAACAGTTTGGATTAAATACATGAATTACACTTTCTAAAAACAGATCTCCATTATAAGCATGAACAATACCTGAGAACCTCAGGAAATCTTTTAGGTTTCAGATTTATAATGGAAAAATAAACATTGTACTATGTTTCCTCTCAGATAGGGCTTTTCAATTTGTTTCACTTTAATGGGTTTGAAACTTTCCAACCACGCTTCCTCTCAGGAGAGTGCACTTGGGATTCAATCTGTCTCCATTTTCTAAGTGTTTCCTTCTGAGTCCCTGTAGGTCACAGCCTCCAGCCACTTTCATCTCTAAACCAAACCTATTTTTTATGGCTTACAGTGAATGGTTTCATGGCTCTAGGACATCCTACATGTTTTAAGAATAAATATTTTAAATTGGCTTGTATATGTTTTTCAGTGGAAACCAGATTTTTATATTACAGTATATTCTACTTAGTAACATACCATGTTAGGGATTTCTCTGTAGTAAGATGGGTCAACTTTTAGACCTGAAAGTGCACAATTAGTGTTAAATTTAACTTATGAGTAGTTGAGATACATCATCAACCTGAAGCATTGAATAAGCAACCAGATGCACTTAGCTGAATACATTAGACTTCGTGAAAGGTGGTGTGTCACCCAGTCCATCGTAACTCAAGCCACTTTGATCCATCTGTCCTTGGGGGAGCTGAGATAACAATTCATGAAGCCATGTAAAGACTGAGCAGTTTACTGTAGGCTTATCAACCTATTAACAGAGAAATGACAAATGCATATTTCAAGTGTGCTTTTGCTCAGTGTAAATCAATATAGGCCCACAAAGGACAGATGCAAAGTTTTTTCCAAATTCATTAAAACAGCAACAGAGCAGCTTAATCAATTTATTTGGTCTTTCATATCATCTGGCTAATTAACATACAACTGCCGTTAAAGGAGATTGAACTTGGCCTCTTTCAAAATTTCTTTTAAACTTGTAGATTTATTTTGCAGCAAGCCTTGCCTGACAGTAGGTGTGGTAGTCTCTCACTCTTGGGGACACTGCCCCTAACAGCCTTTCTTTGTGTGAAAGCCTGCCAAAGTCAGAGTAATACTTACACTTACTCTGTCTTCCCTTATGATGTTGCTACATTTTCAACACATTATCCAAATGCAAAGGTGTTGTGCTGAAGCCAGCAATGCAGGTGACAGAGGTTTAAATGGCCAGGGTTTTGATAGTCACACAGTAATTTCCAAGGAGTTTAAGGGCCAAAATCAACGGCATGATCCAGCTGTTGTACAGTGCTCTAGGAATATAAAGCAGCTGTAAGGATGACTGAGTTTTAATTAGAGCAGCGTGAAGTAGCCAGAACATACCAATGATCTTGGCTGAAATACTGTGTGCTGGAAAGGAGTGCTTAGTATTATCACTTTGGATAGTCATCTGCATTTCTGATGGCACCACAATAAAGAAGAAAAGTTTCTGAGCAGTTGCATGACATTATTTCAGTATGCAAATATCCAAATCCCAAAACTTTGCTTATCTGTTGTTTCACCAGGGTTCCAAAATTGATTCTGGGGACACTGCCAGTCTAACACTGGTAACAAATGACCTCCTGCTGTCAGTCCTGATCACATCTCCATATCTTACAGCACTGCTGATCTACTGAAGGGATTGTGTTCCCCGAAGAAATAGCTCAAATGTTTTATAATGACTTTAGCATTTAACTCTACTTTTTTTTCCACTCCTTATCATATTGCATATTAAACTGGAAACCTTTCCTAACAGTTTCCAGTCAAACATGAAGACTTTATGTGATCAGTCACCTTGATTTTGACATTTATTGGCTACTCATTTCAATATGTGCTCACAGCATTGGTACTTGGCATGGGAACTCTTCAGCCCCTCCTCTGGTTCCGTCATTTGTTAAGCTTTATGCACAAAGGACAAATGCTATGATTATTTACTTGAGTCTGTATTGTTGTTCTGGGCATGGATCCTTCAGTTTTCACAAGTTAGAATCCACACAAAATTTTATGAAATAACCTTTATGTTAGTTTTACTGACATCAGGAGGAAATCTGTGAGGAATTTGCTGAGTAGGATGTCAGGAGAGGACAGGCTGTATGCTGTTCCAAATCTTTCCCCTGTTGATGGCAATTTGTTCTCCCTGTAGCTCTTGAAATGGCAGGTTAGATTAGGCTCTGTTACTGGTGCTGTTAGAATCAGATAATGCAAAGGGGTTCTTTGAACTTAATGTGTAGTCCCTCTTGCTAATTGGATATGATGATTTTGGCTCCATCGTACTTTCCCTTAAGATAATAATAATAATGTTATAATACACACACATACAAAAATTGATTTAAAGCCATGATATGGTTGTTGCCATTGGCAATAAATTTGTAATCCGGATCTCCATTGCAGATCTAACTGATTAGGATATGACATGAAAGTGCTGGATTTCTGACGGGCTAACAAAGTATTGTAAGGACAATGCAATTGAGTTAGTGAACCAAAGCTGGAATTTGTTTGTCTGCTGTGCCTTTAGGAACTGTATCTTCCCATTTGCTGTGCAGGAATTTGTAGCGGAGCAAAGTGATGTGCAGAAGTGCCTGATACAAGCTTGATTGAGGAGGACTCCGGAACTGAGCAAGCCAAATCTCTGCCCAGTGGTTATGGATCAATTTATAGCACTAGGATTGAAAACTAATTTAAATATAGTCAAGCTAGAGACCAAATAATATGAAACCTCCATCAGATCTGAAATACCCTACAAATGATAAGGAGAGCTGGAAGAATTTTTAATTAGTAACAGTCTTTATCTGAAAGTAGTAGGTACTAATTTAAAAAACCCATCAAACAACAACAACAACAAAACACAAAAACCAAAATCCAAACAAAAAACCCTAAACAAACAAACAAAAACCCCCACAAAAAAAAACAACAACAAAAAAACCAAAAACCAACCAAACAAAAAACCAACAACCAAAAGAAAGGAAGACACCTTCTCAAATGTCAGGAGGAGAGGAAGTTGGGGGCATCAAATTGACCTTGTTGGCTTAGAAATCCTCAGCAAAGACCACCCCAGATGGGGAATGGATGGCTTTAGTCCCAAGGGATCTGGACAGCCATAAGTAAGTTTACATGTCTCCAATGGTGTGACTTCCACAGGACAATCATGTAGAGATACAACTATTCATACCACCTCAGAGGCTTATTAAAATTATTAGTTTTCATATTGGTTATTCCAGGTTGTTTTCCTGGACTCTGCAGATGTTCATTATTATTGTTTTGTCTGACTTGAAGAAATTAAAAGGAATCATATTCCCAAGAGGCTGTGATAGGTCCAGGTAGGAGCTGTGGCTGCAGTGTCAGAGCAAATGCTGCGCAGCTGGACTTGGATGCTGCCTGAAGCAGATGTGTGTCAGACTCTGGATTGTGAATGAACCAGGCCAAGGGAATGCAGACCTCATTCTTGGTTTTACTTTTGCAGATGACTCCCGTGTTTGTTTCAGTCATGATGGTCAGAGGAGAGTGATAAACCAAATGACTAATACAATGAAGAACGGAACAAATATCTGCTCTTAGCAAACCTGAACTTTCCTGAATTTCTAAATTTTCATGCTTAGACTACTGTCTAACCATTGTTCTGTCTAACCCTCCCCGGTCTCTTGTCCTCATATGCATCATGACGTGATTTGAGCAAACAAGAAAAGGTCTTTGTTCCTTTTGACAGTGTTATACTTTGCCAATGTTTGCTTTGTGAGAGCCCATGTTTGCTGCTTGCCCTTCTTCTTGGACTGTTGGCATGGAGCGACAGATACTCTTTGAATCAGGACAATTCTCTACTCAGTAAACAGCTCAAATAACCAAACCACAGGGCTGTAATTCCTATACAGACTAGGAGAGGACCTGTGGCTACTCTAGCTATGTAACACTACTGCTGCCTTCATCCTTACACCTGGTCTGCTTGCTGCCCTGGAAAAGTGTTTGTCATACAGGTGTTAGGAGGAGCAGCATCCCAGCCCCACAGTGCTGAGCCTCATGCACTGAAGAAGAAATATTTGTTTCATCCTATTGACACTGCTGCCATAGTGGGGTTTGCTGTTTGCAAGTAGTGTAGACAAGTAGCAAAGTTACAGCAGACACACTTGCTGAGGTACAGCATGAGAATCAGCATAGCCTTTTTGCTTTATCAAAGATTTATTTTTTAGTTTCTAAAATTGATTCTTATAACAGTGGGGCATAGTAACACATGGACTATGTTCATCAAGGACTATATCAACAATAGTTCCTTTACGTGGCAAAAAAAAAAAGAGAAGAATAAGCATAAATGTACTCTCAGGAAGAAAATAGATTTCTGAAAATTCCATATCCAGGTGTCCTTCTGAATAAGTATAATCTGCATGAAAGTAGAAAAGGATTTCACAAAATTAAAAGAGGAAACCCAGTCATCACTAAAGCAGATTTATACCACTTTAACTCCATTTTCTTAATTCCAAGGTAAACTCTTCTCTAGCTAAATTATGGCACAGATTTACAAAGAACAGAGTTTATTCTGGTATAATTCCATTAATTTTGTCATTTTCAGGAAAACTTGTGGTTTCATCTGGAATACTTTTACTTGAGTAATGCATGCTGACCAACTAAGGAGTAACATGGACTTGTTTCACAAAGATTCATGTTTCCCAGGCTTCATCTGGAAAAACATCTTGGATGTGTGAGGCATGAGGAATGATAAGCTATTAGATCATCACTGAGTCAAAAAAATAAACTTTTATATATCGCTCTACCCATGTTTTGATTACTGTGCTTCCCAGCTGCCAGAAAGTACAAACAGAAGTCACAGAGGAGACAGTTCAAGTAGCTGACACCACTAGACAAACATGCCACTAGGCCTGATGAGGACTGAGACATTTATTCTCTGGAGTGGCCACGTGGCTGACTGGGACTAGCCAGGAGCAAGGAAAGTGCTGCAGTGCAGCCTTTCTAGCCCATTTCAGCTGAGCTGGGAGACATGGACAACTCACCCCCTCTTCCCAGCCCACAGGGGTGTCCCATGCCCAGGAATACCTCTGATTTGAAGGAAAATAGATCTTCAGTGGAAAGAAATGTCCCTGCCTTCAGGGGCCTTGTACCCAGCTGATGAAGCCTGTCTTGAGACACAGCCACTCTCAGAGCACTGAATTGAGCACTGTGCCCTGTCGTGATTCCTCACAAATTGTTTTACAGCTTTCTGCTCTTCAGAGTTAACCCATTTCAAATCAAACTGTGAGCTTCACATGAAGCCAATGCTACCAATGTCACCATTAGTTCCAGTCCAAACCTACTAAACATTTGTTTTATCACCTGACAGCCAGAACGTGCCTGGAAAATGGTAAGAGAGGTGATGCAGATTAGCTGGCCTACCAAAGATTTTTCGCTCCTGCAGACGGGAAATCTGTGGTGTTAGGTAAGCACTGGTCGTTTATTTTTGTTGACAGCACAGAACCAAGCTGATAACCCACAAGGTGAAATACACTGTGGACACAGGAACCACACTCTAGTATCTCTAGTAAATAGTTTCTAAAGACCACTGCTCCTATAACAATTCATTGTCTCCTGCCAAGATGGCAGAATGCTGCTGAAAGCAGCAGTACACAGCAGCAGGTTAATAATCATCACAGGTCTTGCCTTGTTCCCATCCTTTGTATGACCAACCAAAATAGCTAAAATGAGATATCACTGAGGGAACACAGCAAAGAAACTAAAGTCATTCCATGGACCTTGCAAGCCTGCTTTAACCTGGGAATGAACCATGGGGCAAATAGCAAATACAATTAGGAAATAAGGAAGCCTTTAGCTTTCTACAAAATAAGTTTCAACTTTTCACTTTAAAATAACTTTTTATTTCAAAATTAACTTGTATTTTTAACAAATGTGAGATGAGACAAAAAGATTAATTGTCCCAAAAGCAAACTCTAAGCTTAGGAACATTTTGCTGTCTCTTTTTGACCTGATGTGGATCTTGAATCCGTATTATTTTCAGTAGCCATAATTTCCACAGCTCTGATTTTGCTGAAACCAGTAAACTATAGGTACATTTTACATGTGACTAATTTATCTTCCTTTTGTTTAAAAAAAATACAAAAAATAATCACCATGTAGAAACCCTTACAGATTTTACTCCAAAGGGAAAAAAAATGAGACAGGGGACCAATATCTTCTATAAATATAGTCTCCAAGAGACAACAGTTTTAAAAAAAAAAAACCATCTGCAGCATCTCAAGTTTCAACTGTCAACCAAAGCAGGGAGCAAGTTCCAAATCTCTGCCAGTGACTCCTTTGTAGGAAGTTTCAGTTGTTGATAGACACAGAGTACCAGCTTGCACATGAATGCCTTGTCATCTGGTGAGATGTGAATTTAATCCCCTCCATTAGACTGGGCTGCCTTCCACCTCCCAAAAGGTTCCTCCTCTGTGAAGTTTAGCTGCTTTCAAAACAAGGAGTTAAAAATAGTCCGTGATACTAAACCTGTCCTTGAGTTTCACTATCAATTTTGGCGGGTTTACAATAATATTTTTCCCTTTGGGGAAAAAAAAAAAAAAAAAGAATTCTCTGGCTGCATGGATACTGGAGATTAACCATGTCCAGGACTCCTCTCTGGCTGTGAGGCCAGCTGTCCTGGAAAATACTTCAGGCTCTTAAGCCCTCTTAGCATCCATAACATGTTGGCTGCATCCACACTGCCCACTGGGAATTGCTCCTAGCCCATGCTGACTCCTGAAACATGCTCTCAGATGGATCAGGAGGGTGTTAAGTGGCCTGGCCAGAAGTGTGCCAAGGACCACTCCAAGAGTTTAGCATGACTACAGACGTTCACCTTCCAGTATCTGTGCTTATGCCCCGTCACTGTGTAATTTACAACCTTTCCTTTCCACTGCCTGCTCCTTTACAAACAAAGGAAATGGAAAACTAATCAGCCGTGCAAAGGGAAAGTGCAACTCACCATAAATACACAGTCTGGAGAGAGAAAATAAGCAGAGGGTGGTGAGAAAACAGAAAAAAATCCAATTTTTTCAAGTTCAGTCAAAGCATGCAGAAATCTATTACTTATTCTAAAAGCCTATTTTTAAGTTGCTACTGAAGGATATTTTGGAGATAAAGCAGTTCAGCAGAAGTAAGGAAGAGACAGGGAAGCTGAAGCAGAGAGCAGTTGCACAGCATCACCACTTCACACCAGGCTTATCAGGGCTTTTGCTGGGCTTGGTGGCACAAACTTTGAGCTCTTCTGCTTCATGTCACTGATAAGAGGACTAGCACTGCGAGGCTCCAGAGTGGCCCTTGCATTATTCAAAGCTCTGGCCTTCACTTGTCATTACTGTTTGTAAAGAGGTAAAAGGAAAGGAGAGTCTTACTTCATTCCTGGCAGTGCCAGCCCAGTGACTGTCATTATTTCCCAGTAATCCTGCAGGCTTTCCACTGACTTCAGAACTTGTGGCAAAGAAAGTAAAGAAGTAAATGTCAGCCTAACTGATTTAAATAATACCAATGCCTCATACTGACAGGGAGCAGCACAAAAACCTGCAGATACCTCACCAGGGCCTTGAGAATGGCCTCAGCCACTTAAATAGCTTTCATTTATACAAATCATATTTTCATGCCTCTTCTAATGTCATGGTTTCAAAATCCCTAGACAACAATTTCTTCACTTGAAAAGAATGAAGCTAAGGAGTTATCCTGCATGTACAGGTTAAGCTGGTTTTGATGGGGTTTTTTAACAGCCTTTCAATGTTAATCTGTTTAAATCTTCACCTGGATTTTTAATTCAGAGCAAAAATTCAGGCTAAGCTGAAAATACAGCATAGCTACTTTGAGTAAGGAAGGCAAAGAGAAGGAAGAAGCAAATACCTCTGCATGGGCTTGGTCTTGCATTAGCATTACTAAAATTACCTGATACCAGATTCTTTAATGTCTGTGACATCTTAAAATCCAATTTCAACAGGGATAAAATCTCAGTGAATTGTGTTTGTCTTGTTACAACTAGCCAAACAGCCTACCTTTCTTAACTTTAAAAAAAGGGTTGAATTTTCTTTGTTTTCCACTAGGATGGAATAAAACTTCCTCAGCCACTTTTCTTAGAAAGTAATTTCACTTTAGAGGCATGGAAGGATATTAAAAATTGCTCCAACAAATGGAGTGGGTGTTTCACAAGCCTACATGAAGTTAAAATTGTCTGCACTGGTATAAATTCACACTGTTCAGCTTTAAGTATTTCATTTGTGTGACTGAGATAGGAGTTTAGATTTCATCCATGATCTGCATTGTCTTTGAAATGGAGTCTGAGCTCTCTGAGGCTGTGTTAGGAGTTCAGGCCTGTCCTTCTCCTCAGTCATGCAGCTCCAGTGACCACTGCTAAAGCCCACCATGACTCCTGTTTGTCAGGGAAAGAATCCCCTGATTTCCTTCCCCTGGTAAAAGGTGCTGGGTAGAGGGTGGTGTTGTTTCAGTCTCCCTGTGAGAGGACATGGCTGGAGGATGCCGCTGCGTTCTGACCCTGGGATGTGCTGGGAGGCCTCAATTTTGCCCCTTTGAGTCAGCCCTAATCTCTCTAAAGAGGTTGTGCCCTTAATTTGGGCACATCAGTGAACTGACCGATAAACTGGGGCTAGATCCAGAAATGCATCATCACAAAGGCCGATTTTGCTGATGGGTGGGGAGGCAATAGCAGGTATTTGGCACCTCATTATCAGCATCTGACACAGTGCCACACTTGGTGGCAAATGTTAGGATGTGACAGAGGCTGTGGGACTGCGTCCACCCCTCACAGTCCCTGCTATAACTAACCCTGCCACCTTTGTATCAATGAAGTCACAAACTCAAGTGGCTTGTGCTATTGGGATGCATTTTCTACAAGGCATCAGTACACAGCCCTCTGTCACAGGCACACTTCTGCCTGAGGGAGCAGAGAACCTGGGATTTCTAAAAAGCTCGGAAAAGAGTCGAAAGCTCACCCTTACTGATCTCTCTAACTGGGAAATGAGCTCTTTTGACTCTCCAGCCACAACTCCTCAGGATAAACTCTTTTCTTGGGAGAAAGAGTGGGGGGAATCTGGCCGTAATTGTACAAAACAACTAATTCAAGAAAGAGCAGTGAAAAAAGGATCTATATTAGCTTTCTTCTAGTTAGAGAAACTGAAACTAGAGACTAATTTCTATTAATGAAAAATCTGTAAAAAATTAATCATAAAATTTTCAAGTTCCTATTTCATATGAGGAGCTATATGATAGAAAAGCAGTGAAGATCTCAGTGTTGCTGAAGGAAATTGGTGGGTGTCTCTAAATATTGAGGCATCTGTGGAACCTGGAATACAAATTTAAAAGACTGATTTGACTTTTCACAATAATGCCAAAATTTTGATCACCACCAAAAAAAAAAAAAAAAAAAAAAAGAGAGTTGGCATACAGAGATGGTATATGATTTGTGAATCAGGTAGAAAGCAGCATGTAAGTACATCACTGTTTTTCTTTATTTAGTGAAAAGCTGTCTGACCCTGCCATTATGTAATGTCTCAGCATTCCTTATTTGTTTCCTTAATATTTTTCATCTGCCTTCAAGGAAGGTTAGGTGACTGAGAAATTACTTTGGGCTGCTTCTCCTGTGTGGTGGACCCAGGGCCTTGGCAAGGACCTGGTGTGGTTGCTGCTGGCAACTCTGTCACATCTTGGCTCCACTGGGACCAAGCTGGACCAAGCTGTGGTTTGGGAAAAGGAAGAAGAGCCAGTTTTCCTCCTTTAAGGAAGAAAATCCACCTCTTGTCATATTAAAGGTGCTATACATAGTTATCTTAAGAAACAAGATGTAATGGAGAATATTCTCATAATCTCATGTGTTCATTTCACATGTCATTTATTGTTTTACTCCCAGTGAGAATAAACTTCACTCAGGTTTCTACCCCTAGTGAAAGTGTCTAATGAGCTCTCAGTACCACGGCTTTCTTCTTAGTACTCAATGCAGAGACCACAGATAAGAGCTTTTCCTTATCTACACTTGTCCACATGCAGACTTGCATGAATTTCAGAGGTAAGAGAGTTCTTTTCAGACCTGCCTGGATGAAATTGAAGGGCAGCTCTCCAGAGCATCCCAAAGCCAACTGGTAAGCACAGCTGTCCCAAAAAAAGCACAGCTGAACTTCCACTGTATAAATACTGAAAATATTTCCCAAGGCTTTCAGAAAAGTCAGAACAAAGTCTTCATGTTGAATAAATATTTTCTTACTCTTAGTAATTAAGAATATCTTATGTACTTAAACCCAAAAGACTCTGCTAAGTGAAATGGAATTTGAGGAATACATACACCTTATGCCTCCATATTAAATTGTGTAACCCATTCAATCAAAGTAAATTAAAAAATATGGTATCCTACTAAATCTTTCCAATTCATCCTGTGCAAAATCAATGACTGCAAAAAAAAAAAAAAAAAAAAACCCAACATAAATTTAAAAAAAAAAAATTAAAAAATCAGCCAGTAGTTTGTCAGTTGATTCTAGGCCTGCAGAACCACCCTGCTATGAAATGGCCATATTTAGAGAAACTCTGTAGAGTTGGGAGATTGCCATGAGCTACCATAAGGTAGCTGTCATGCCTGGAAAAAATACCTTTATTTAGATTGTACTTACTGGTACTGTTATTACTTTTTGCCATCAAGAAAAACCAAAAGCCTGCATGGAAAAGTTCTCAGCAGCACATCCCGGTGTTGTAGGATGACTTGGCTGCAGCACTGGATTTCCAGGCTCTAGAATTGACCCAGCCATATCCCACGGAAACAGTAAGCACCAAAGATTCGACAAACCTCAGACTTGTTGAAATAAGCATACATGTCAAAGACAAAGGATTACAATTAAAGGGATAGGAAAGCCTAGAAAATAAAAATACTGGAAAAACACAATACTTAGAATTATGGTACAAAAGTCATGAACTGGTGTGGCGAGTCCCCTGACCTCTGCTCAGCTGGGGTGTGACACAATGTCTCGCAAAGGATTTCTGCAGGTAGCCAAATACATGACATTACTATTTAAGTAAGCAAGAACAAGGCTGCAGAGTTCTGTGTAAATACTTGTCATGGGCTGATCTCTTGTACCTTGAAAGTGCATTTCTAGAAAGGAAAAAAATCCAAAAATTGTTCTTCTCATTGTATATTCAAAAAAGCTATGAAGTGCAATTATATTAGCCTTCCTCAAACCTCAGAGAAACTTTTCCAAATGTCTATAAAGGCCAAAATTAAATAAATGGTTTGCTGAAATAATGGAACAGTTATTGGACCTCATAACACATGCATATTTTTAAAAGAAAGAAAGAAAATACTGGGGAAGGGGGTAATTGGTTTTGGGTTTTTTGGTGGGGTTTTTTTTAATGTCCATAACTAGAAACACATCATTACACAAAGCAGTTTGTACTCACATCAGCTTATATCAGAGAAAAATAAAGTTTTATTTGTGTAACATTGTTAGATAAAACAGTAACTACATAAATTTAAGAAAGCAAATAACTTATGCCAAGTTAATGTCAATTAGCATTATGAATGACAATTTAAGGAGGATTATATGATGTATTGCTGGTTTGAAACAACTAAAAATAGAAAAGCTATACAAGCCATAAAAATTGCACAATGTACAACTTTCAGTTCCAGGAAGATTGTGTTTGCAATCTTTGACTACAAATGGAGTTGCTTTCTGACTGCTGAAATAGATCTTCTAGGGCCATAATTAATATAGACAGTCCCAAGCTTTCCAAATGACTTAGGCATTTTAAAATATATGATATGTTATGTTATGTTATGTTATGATATGATATGATATGATATGGTGCTTAAAGTTGTGAAATTTTTATAAAATCATTTAGTGTTTGCCTTCCAGTTTTTGAGCTGGGTTCACAGCTTCAAAGTATGTTCTAGCACCTTGAGGAACTTTAAAACTGTAAATAAGGAATGCTGTATAACCAATGTGATACTGGCAATGGGGCTTTTAATAGACAGGAAAAATGCAAGATGAATATTGTGACATGTATTATAGTCATAGAATTCCATGGTGCCTGCTGCAGAGTTCCTCGTTACACTAAGTTCTTAACTCAGGATGCTTAATTTTCACTCATTATCCTAAAACATTTCAGAGAAAATAATGTGCATTCAGGATGTCCATGGGAATCCTCAACAGTCCCTGAGGGCTTTAACAGCTCTGCAATTCAGATTAGCCTTTGAAAAACTCTCAGTTTTCAACACCACATTTTCTCGTTTTGAAATAAATCATTTTGGTTACCTCCTGGAGCTGACATCTGCAGAAAGCTCAAGTATTGCTTTCCAGCCGTGCTATTGCAACAGCATCTCCTGAATATTATTTATTTAGAAGTGTGGCTCCACCTGGAAGCTCCTATATGTCAGCGGAACAGCCCGTGGTGTGCAGTAATACCTGTGTCGAGGGGTGCTTCCAGGGCAGGGGCTTCACTAGAATCTAGGTCCGGAGGGGGTAGGAGGGAGTCGAGGGTAGAGGTGTCCCTGTGCCATCGCTCTGCTGCTCCCAGTTGAGGCTGACTGGGGTCCCTGCCGCTCCCTAGAGAAGAGATAAGGCTCAGGGGCTGCATGCCATAAGAGAGAAGCATACTATTCTGCTTGTCTGCCAGCCAGCCAGCAGGCCAGCTAGAAAACACAGGCTTCCAGACTTAAAGTGGCTTGAAAATACTTATATTTTTTATTTAGAAGTCCCATTGATTTTATCCATGTGTTTCCAAAGCTGTGACAGTGGCTGAAAAATCCAGTGCACATGACCTGAAGAATCCAGAACACACGAGGTGATGTATTTGCAGGTATGATAGAGTGCACCAACCAGGTGGTGAAACCTCACACTTGCTTTGCCTCTGAAGTGCTGGTACCACAAGTTGCAGCTCTCTGCTGTAATTTGGCAATCAACACCAAGAAACAGCCCCCATCCCCAAAAAACCAGCCAAAAGGAGGGAAGGAAAAAGCTGATAGATGATGTGCTGGGGTCTCCATTGAGCAGAGCAGCTCTGCAGGATATGTGCAGTGCAATGACATGGCATGATGAAATGACAGCAGAGTATTAGTGACACTGCAGGCAGCCTACAGAATTCTACCTGCTCAGCGGGAACACAGGTCTCCCTTGGCTGACCGAGCTGGACAACCTGCAGCACAGCAAGGGATGCAGACCAGTCCCTTTCACAGCCCACAAAGTAAACAAATGAAAGATGGGGACATGGTGACAACTCCAAATCCTTTGGAGGTATAGAAGACATGGAGAGAACTAGGAGCTTTGCTCCTGGAAAGCTGGAGATGTTGCAGGGCATATGGGGATCAGAGCCATCACACTGGAGGAGGCAGGGTCTCATGTTGATAAAAGCTCATTCATGCATTTGATTAGTTTGCATAAACAAACAGAATCGTGAATGCCCTGAATTCTGCCCTGACCCTCTGACTGAGCAGCACGGTTATGGTATAAACAAAGTTTTGTAAGACACATGCACTGCAGAGACAGCTGGCATGGAAATACCAGAGCCAATGGGTCTGGGCAGTGCTGTGTCCAGGCAGGCTCAGTGACAGGACTGGTGATGCCAGAGAGATTCTGAGAGCTGTGATACCATGGAGGTGTTTCCTTAAAGAAAACAGTACCAATTTTGTTCAACTCTACAGACTGTCCTTGAAATAATTTATAAAGTTCTAATAACAACATAGTCATACAAGGAACATTACCATTTAAGGAACAAAGAAAGACTACTCTAATATCTAAATTAACAGCAGTCAGAACAGTGTATGACCTATTTGCCTATTATTTCTTAACAAACTCTATATGAATTCTTGTAAAATAGTAAGTATTAACTTGGTATTTGTATAATTCTTTTCCTTGCACTGAATGGAAAGAACAAGATCTACTGGATTATGAACAACATAAGGAGAGATACAGTAATGAAATCTCAACCAATTGTAATCACAGTTAAATTGGTGCATACATATTAAGGTAGGTTAATGCGTAGGTTACACATTACATGAAGGTTATTTTATTGATAAATATTTTAATTTTCTAGAAAACTTCAATCTTGAGCAGCTAGTTCTTGGAGAAGTTTGGGCAATTACCCATCTATTTATTTATTTATGAATAACAGAAAACATTTCCTACATGTGCAAGAATTCAGGTTATCACATTGTTATACCCACAAGGCCTGAAACACATCTGTCATGACAACTTGCAAGAAGCAAAATAGAGATAACTTATACGAGGCACATGGGATTTACAGAAATTAATTCGTCAACCTATGAAAGGTTTGTCCTTCAAAAAAATTCAGTGAGAGTTTTCTCATTAATTTGAATGGAGGAAGGATCAAGACTACAGTCTGTAAAAGTTCATATGCAACTACTTAGACCTAAAAAAAGAAAATGAGTCATGTTTTTGCAATGAAGAGCTGAATTGTCAGTGCAATTCACACAGTGTAAGAAACAAAGAAGAGTTTGCTGTCAACCAGCACATACTAATTATTAAGATACAAAAAGAGTGGACCAAAGCTTAGTGGGTCAAATTCTGACCTCATTTGCCTTTACTCTTCTGAGTTTAAAGATATTACTCTGGATTTTCATCAGTCTAAATGAGATTGAAGGCTGATACTCTGTAAGCAAAAAAGTGGCATTATTCATGATTTGCAGAAACTTTGTTCACAGGAGACCTTGTTTGAACATAGGCCCTTAAGGGTACTTTCTTTCCACTATTTATTGTTTTAAAGTCATTTTACAAGTGTAGTAACTACACCTAAATCTTCCCAATAAGAGACATTCTGGAACACATGTAGGACTTCAGTAATTTCCATCCTCTGATACTTGACCAAGCAGTAGGATAAAGTAGACATTTTATACTCTATGGAAATGCTTTTTCTTCATTAAACTTTAAAATATCTCAAAGTAATATTTATGCCTGTACACACCTTCTTCATTTTATTTAAGTGATGCCACAGTAAATATGGTGAGCAAAACAAAGAGTCAAGATGAATATCCCTGTATTAGTTACAATAGTCTCCATTATACAACATTGTGTTGTACTAAAAAGCCCATGGAATTTTGCTGCTGATTTGAATTAAGCTGGTATTTCCTCACAGACATCACACAGGTGCATCAAAATGCTCCTAACCCCCTGTTAGGCTAATGGAAGACAAAGCTTTGGTTGCTGACACTCACTGGCAACTTTAACTCAGCAGGGCTACAATAACATCACAGCCCTTTCCACAGCAGGATGCTTCTAGGGCTGCCTTTTCCATCCCAGTTTTTGAGTTTTATCACGTGCCCTAAATAGAATAATTTTTGTTTTTTACTCTCAGCAGAGTAATAGGAAGCTATTGATTCGCTGTAGATTTGTTTTGGAGAAGGCCTCTCACCCTTCCTCATTCACATGCTCCCTCTCCCCCAATGCATAATGGATCAGGAAACCAAACACAGCAGAAAGCTGAAGTTTTCTTTGGTGGGTTTGCCAAGATACCCTAATGTAAGGGGTCAGTGAAAGTCCCCACATTCCCATTGATCTACAAGCCACCATTCCCAGGACTCTCAAAGGAACAGCTAGGGAAAGCAAAGAGCTCTCA
Source organism: Dasyornis broadbenti (assembly GCA_013397935.1). Lineage (NCBI taxonomy): Eukaryota > Metazoa > Chordata > Aves > Passeriformes > Dasyornithidae > Dasyornis > Dasyornis broadbenti. Next base: position 763,895 of record VZRN01006449.1, read on the forward strand.
GCGCTGCTTTTCACTCCAAGCTCCAAGCCCCAGCGGCCACACTGGGGATAGTACAGCAAAGGGCAAGTCCTTCTGGACAGACAGCCTGGTGGGGCACTGTGAAGGTCTGGCTGTGCACAGCTGGTCAGAATGGGACACAAAATACATACGATTTTGTCAAGCACCCCACACCCCACCAGCACCACTGGAGAAGGCTTTGGGATGCATGAAGGGGCAGCTACTTCCCATGATGCACAGGCCACCATGGGGGCAGGAGGTGTGCAACAGCTTCCCCTATCAAACCAACTCTTTGACTAGGACTGTTATCATCAGAAATGTTTGTTAGCGTTACAGTTCCATTCAATTTATTATCAGTGCTCCGAGGACCCAGGGCCCCATGTCATCTCCCATGGGCCATCAGCTCCAGCCCCAAGACCACCACAACAGGGCTGGTCTCCAGCTCCACACAGCCCAGCCCTGCCCTGCCCAACCATGGACACCACCAAGCGGGGCCCACAGCCCATCCCAGGCTCCTCCAATCTCCAGGAATGTGCCTGATGGTAAGGGCTGGGGCTGTCCCCAGCTGTCTCCCTCAGGTCTCTGGTCCCCAGGGGGATTGCCCTTCCCCCCAGTCCTCAGAGAGCAGCCACTCCTGCAGTGTCCTGAAATGTATTTCCTTAATTGTCTACTTAACTGCTTGTATTCACAGTTGGGATTCCCCTTTGTTCTTGTTCAAGAAATTGCTTATATTTTAAAAGCTTTTCATTTTCATTGATCTTCATATGTGCATGTAGTAGCTTAAATTTGTGTTTCCCTTTTCCTACAGTATATCACAAAAGCTTTTTGCCTTCTGCCACAGGGCAGAAAAAGGCTAAAAAAGAAATCAATGTATTTATTCCTGAGCAAAGAAGGACTGTAGAAAAAGAAATTCTCCCCCAGTTTCTCTCCTTTACACTTACAGAGACATCCTACTCTCCAGTGATCCTGATCCCAAGCACTATGTCAGGCTCAGCATGACTGGGAAAAAGTTTCTCTCTGAAACTCCTCTTGAAACTTGATTAAACTATCAACTCAGTAAGAATAAGAAGTAAAACAGACCCATTTCTTCAGTGATTGTTGTCACAAATCTAATCAACTGCATAAGATGTTGGCTGAAGGTCTCAATCAAGTAATAATTTTCTTTGGTTTCCCAGCTTTTGATTGAAACCCTAAAACCTTTTGTACTGCAATTTCAATCAATAACTTGAGGAAAAAAACCACATTATTTCTAATAAAGATCCCCTTCGAAGACTTCAAAACCTTTACTCAACCTCCTAAATATTTGGCACAGCACATCCTTGCAAGCCTCAAATTATTATTCTGTTTGCTTGGTTTCTTTTATTACGCTATTATACAAGACTGTTGTACTTTGTCATTTGTAGCACATTACCTCAGACTTGTTCAGGTACAAAGATGGACTTCTGGGGTGATCAGGGTAATGGAGAGCCTATCATACGAGAAGACAGAATGAAGAGCTTGGCTTGTTTAACTTGGCAAAATAAAAGCTGTTAAGGGATCCAGTTGCTGTGTATAAATATATCGCAGAGGCAAACATCAGGGAGATGGGAGAGCCATTTCAATTGAATGGCAGTGTTGGCAAGGGAACCCAACAGCATAGATTGGCCAGAATTTAACCTATGCTAGAAACCAAAAAGAGGTTCTCACATGGAAAAATGAGATTTGGGAACAATTTTCCAGTTGGAGAAACAGCAGCAAAAATCCTAACTCCACTCACAGTGGAACTTGATAAGTTTATTATGGGGATTATAAAACATGATTGATTCCTGCAACATTATAATAACAAACGTGATGACCCGTTAGATCCTTTCCAGTCCTGTGTTCCCATATAAAGCTATAATATACCATGCAGATTCTGTACACTTTAACCATGCATGCTTCAAAACAAGATATGCCAGCATACTTTATATGCTTCAAGCTATTTCAAACCAAACCAAACCAAACCAAACCAACCCAAACCAAACCAAACCAAACCAAACCAAACCAAACCAAAAACTCTAACCAAATAGTTCAGTTTAGTAAGTGTATTTGTTCAGGGTAGGGATAAAACTTAAATAATTTTTTCCCACAATGATAATAAATTCAATAGAACCCCAGAATTTTACAAAATAAACATCTTCTTACATTCCACCACTGAAATTCCTAAAATTATTGATAATTAGTTCCACTTGTCATCTAGAACCGTTTAAGCTTTATTACAATTTTTATAAAATATTTTATCCATGGCTTTAAAACCTTTGCAGCTGAAGTTCAACTGTTATTTATGGTATTCTGCTCTAAGCTATAAATTAATTAAGGACAAGAACATTTTTGTGCTGATGCATTTTATGTTGGAGGGTATCCAAAAGATCTAGCCGAAGGAACAGAATTATGATTGTTTCTAATTTATGTTGGTCATAGCATGGGTTGAACATGTGAGAGGAAAGACTTTTTTTAAAAACAGAGCTGTCTGGTTTTGGAGATACTTCTTATGCTGAGCTTGAAGTAAAAACCCATGAACTTCTACAAAGAAGAAAATTTCTTGGGTAAAAAAAATAGTTTGAAAAAAACCTACTTCCATCAAAAGTAGTCAAATGGTTATATAAAAGATAATCATTTACAAGAAGTTTTTCTTTCTAAATGTGCACACATACACACACAGAGGCCCCATGAATGGGACCAAATTATAGCCATGATGGTAGTGCACATATTTACACTTTCCTGTAGCTCGTCTTATACCAGCATGCTATCTTCATACAGACTATACTAGCACAGTGAAGACAAATTTTACTACAAAGATGCCCAAAAATTACTATAATGTCATATTTTAGGGTAATTAATAATATCAAAATCTGATTCACTCTATTCTCACCTAAGATGGCTTCATAAACTTAGCTTGGGGTTTCCTGATTTTAGTAGCAGTTCACTGTCTTAGCCAGTGTTAAAATGAGTTAAAAATCTCTCACCTGTGAACACTGCTGAATTCAGGTCTCAAGATTCAGCATTAGATAGTCAAGAGGAAAGGATCCAGTAGAATGGAAAAACATTGCCATCAGTTAATGGATGGCTTAGGACCTGAATTACTAACTTATAACATCTTTTCCTATCTTATATAAAAATTCTTTTGAAAGCATTCTAAGTTTCTGATTTTAATCAAAGATCATGAAAATCAAGAGCCCATTTACATGTGTTTGTCTACATAACTTTGCATGCATTTCTTGATTTTAAGGGGTTTTTTACCATATGCACATTCACTTGTATTGTGAAGGAACATCCACACATCTCTAGCCTCCTCTTCTTCAGCATCCTTCCTTCATGCCTCTTTACACTTTTGTCTCTCAGGTAAGCAAACACAGTTTGACTTTTGACTCTGACAATGCTGGTGATTTTCATCATAGCCCCTATTACTGTTCCCATTTGTGCTGGTTTTGGCTGGGATAGAGGTAATGTTCTTCACAATAGCTGGTATGGGGCTATATTTTGGATTTGTGCTGGAAACATGGTTGATAAAAGAGAAAGGTTTTCCTTACTGCTGAGCAGAACTTGAACAGGGACAAGGCCTTTTCTGCTTCTCACCCCATCCTGCCAATGAGGAGGCTGGGGGAGCACAAGGACTTGAAGGGAACACGGCCAGGACAGGTGACCCCAACCACCAAAGGGACATTCCACACCATATGTGTCATGTTCAGTACATAAAGCTGGGGGAGGAAGAAGGAAAGGGGGGATATTTGTAAGTATCAAGTAACTATTACCCATGATGGGGCCCTGCACTCCTGGGGATGGTTGAACACCTGCCCGCCCATGAGAAGTGAAGAATAAATTCCTGATTTTTCTTTCCTTGCATGTGCAGCTTTTGTTTTACCTGTTAAACTGTCTCTATCTCAACCCGTGAATTTTGTCACTTTTACTCTTCTGATTCTCTCCCCAGTCCCACTGAGGGGAGGGATTAAGTGGCTGTGTAGGGCTGAGTTGCCAGCTGGGATTAAACCATGACACATTTATATATGATTAAGGATTTGATCAGAAGAGATATGAATGTTTCAAATTCTTGATTTGCCTCAGCAGTCCATGTGACACATGTATATCAAAACAGCCTTGTTTCCTCCTTAAACTTCTACTTCTGTCTCTAGCAAAATTAGTTCTCTATTTGAATGGAAACATTCCATGTGCTTTGAACTCTTTCAGAAACAAACTGGTCATGAATAAATGAAGACAGATGACTTTTCAGAAAACTGATATTCTGAAACATTTTTTTTACAGGGGGGAAAATGTCCTTGCTAATTTTAAGAGAAAAAACAATCCATATTCAAAAGAAAAAGTTATATACTGTCTGACATAAGATTCTGGATTTACACATTACCAATTCTGAGAAATTCTGATAAAATCCTTACGGGCCACATTATTTTGTTCATGTTTGTTTGTCAGAAACAAGAAATAGCTTCACCAAGGAATCTCCAGCACTGTAGGTTTTAAGGCCCTGTTGTGACTGGTCAAAGTATAGCAAAGCCTCTGTAAGGACTGCCAGTTTCTGTGCTCCTCTTGTATTAGTGAGAAACAGTGTAAGGATGGTCAGAAAGTGTAGGTACTAACTCTAGTTTAGAGTCCTGGGCAACAATTTAATGTGTGGGTTTTTTATTCATTTCCTGTGGAAGACAAATCTGTTCTCAAGGATCTCTCAGTTATCAGATAATTTCTGTGCATCACAGCAGCCAGAGAGCATTTGCCTTTCCTTGTTCATCCATAGGTCACGGAGCTGAGCGCTGCAGGGCTCTGGCACTGACTGCCTTCCGTCCTGGTTGTGTCTGGGAAGGGAGCCAGAATGGTGAATGATGCTGGCATCTTTTAAACGCATAGAGTTCTAGTAGAAAACTAGTCTACGTTCCTGTCATGTTCTGGCACCTGCTCTCTTTTGCTGGTTATTGTTGCTTTACATGGGCTTTGAAGCAGTCTCCACCACCATACAGAGTGGGATGGTTCTGTTTGTTGAATAGCAGATCTGCAGAACGCCTTCTCCATGGATGCAGAAGTTAACATGACTTGGAAGGAGACATTCTTGGCAGAAATAGTCACTTACGGTTGCTACCCAGATAAACCACATTGGGTTAGGGCAATCTCTTGAACTGAAAATAGCTGGAGACAGAAAGAGTGCTCAGAGAAGTTTCAAATCCTTGCCATACACTTGTTTTCCCCTGCTGGCAGCTTTCAGCCGCTGGTTTGTGTGCTGGTTGGTTTGTTTGCTTTCCCAGAGCGGAGCACAAATGCAGTCCCCAGCTGCCACTAATTACGCTGTGGAGCTCCTTGCAGTCGACTGAGTTTCAGGGGTTCACACAGAGAAGCCTTAAACCTCACCTTGGGAAAACCAGTCAGTGGCTTACTACTAATTTAGTAAACTTCCCTCTCTTCAGCTGATTGTTTATGACAGAACATGGAACTAAAACTGAAGGACTTGGTGCTCACTATTTTAAATTACTATGGCTTGGCTGGTACCCTTGAAAGCAGTCTTCTTTGTCCCCCTGTAGTTCTGATGACATGAAAACTATACTGTTATCTCAGCAAGGATGGTTTATTGAGTTGTTTTGTACAAATACAAAAGACTTCTATTTTTAGAAACAAAACTGTAATTCATACCCTACAACAACAAAAGCTAACTGTATCCTGAGCTGAGGTACACAAGAAATTATAATACCTCCCAACAGGTGTCTGGAGCTGACTTATGTTAGTCCTAAACCACAAAAATTTGTTACTATTACTAAGCAGCTCAAGTGCTAAAGCTATGCTTGCAAAACAGTAACTAATGGGGCTGCAAATAAGAACAGAGCAGCAGGGAACTGCAAAACGTTATCTCAAAAGTACTTGCCTCACCCATAAATGAAATCCAAAATCAACTCTTCCCATGGACAGAAAAGAAGGGCAGAGCACATTGCCTGTTGCTGAGCATGTGAACAAATTGCATGCCATAGCTCAGATGTCACAGCACTCTTTTCAATAACATTTTTAAGCCTTCAGTAATGCCTCAAGCACCTAAAATTAAAGGTAAAATATCTTGGATAGGATGGATCTTAATCTTACATATATTAAGATATTTATATTTATTGATGTAACAGTTGTTCCTCGGAAACTGTTCAGCTGAATTAGTGCTGGAGCTGCAAGTTTTTAAACAATCTGTATCCAAATTTTTGTAAAGTTAAAAAGACTATTTAAGGTAAAAGAACAGGAAACATAAATAATGTTTCCAGAACTACAATTTGAAAGAGTATTGAGTTGCTTTTTAATTGCAGAACAATCTTATATCTGAAATCATTAGCAGTGTTCACACTGCATGTCACAACTAAAAGCAAATGTTTTTTAAATTATCTCTTCTTTCACTTAGCCATTTTGTTCAAGAATCACTTTCTCATGGATGAGTTGGTAAAATATGCATCACTCAAAGCTCTGTAAAGAATGCAGCCTCTGCTCTGCTTTATGTCAGATAATTTCATCAGCTCTTGGAGAAGAATTTGAACAGGCATGTTGGCAGATGAAAGTCTCTTGGTTTGCTCTAAAACTGTGATTTTCAAATTTTAACAAAACATGCATTGAATACAGGGCATTGGAAACTTACACAAGAAAATGGTTGGTCACTTTTACTTCATGCTGTCATTTCAGGATGGAGTTGCCCCTGAGGTTCTGCTTCACTTACAGGAGAGAGCAACTCCTGGGGCTCTAAGGCACCACCACAGTCCTTTCACAGGAGAGGACAGCCAAGGAACTCACCCAGTCCTCACAACCTGAAAATTCCCATGCTCTGCTTCTGAATGGAACAGTGTAGAAGACCCGGCAAGGCCTGCTATCCTCACAACATAAGAGTTGTGTGCTCCATTCTGCTGAGGCCAAGGGCTCCAAGTGGTTCTCTGAATTTCTGGTTGGTTTGTTGGCTGTTTATGGTTTAGTTGTTGATGCATCAAGAAGGCGGTTTTGGGGCTTTTTTCTGACAGAGCTTAGAATTGCCTGTATGAGTTTTTTGTGTTACTCATTGAACTGTTGTTCAATAAAAACCAGTCCTCCAAAACCACATATGGTTAAAATTAACTTTTTTTTGCTGGCATTTTTTTTTTTCTTGCTTACATGTTGCCTTTTGAAAAGGAGATAGTCCTGTGAAATCATGTGCACAACTGTGCCTGTAGCTCTAAGCACTGTTTGTCCATAAGGAACTAAGAAGACCCAATGAAGTGTTATTAGCTTTGGCTCATCTGACTGAAGTATCATCTGCTGTGCTCATTAATTAAGATAGTTCAGGTGGAAACAATGGTCCCTGAGCTTTATTAAAATTGTCTGTGTTGTTTGTCTTTTTTACTCATCTAATGAAAAGAGAGAAAGGAAAGTAGATGGTGAAAAAAGATTTATACCTAGGAGATATACTAAAATAATGCCTAAGGAACTAACTCGAGAAATCAGTTTACACTTATGTCACAAAATTTTTCCCAGTGGTAAAATTTTCCAGTGTTAGAAGTTCACAATATGCTTGGAAAACAGTCATTCTAGCTGTAATCTTAGAGAAGTCCGATTCAATAATTATGAAGTATATCTTCATAATGCAGAAATGTTTTATGTTATTGTTCAGATGATTCCAGGCACTTGGTGTGCTCAGATGAATATGACGTGAGGATTATGTCTGAACTAGGATTAAGCAGTTCCAGGGCTTGGTCAAAATTTTGGCATGGGCTAAGCAGTGGTCTTCCTAGAATGGTTCAGGGGTTAGCCCTGCCTGGGGATTGGTGTAGCCAGACCTTGGCAGCCTGAACATAATCAACCTGTTTTGAAGTCTGTGTTTAATAATGTAGGTATGACCAGCCAGTGACAATAGGACTGAGGGTCAGAGAACCAGCACTGGCATTGTCCAGTGTTACCCATATATTTTTAACTGTTTCTGTATGGCTTTCAAACTGTGAGAAGTGGAAACACAGATCGTTGCTTTACAAAACTGCAGGGGAACTGCCAAGCCCTGACTTTGGAGCAGAGGGCAAGTGAGAAACACTCTGACAGATGGCACAGTCAGATGGAATGAATTCCTGGAGGGGAGTGCAGCAGAGAGAAGAGGAACAGTGAGCATGGTAAAAATATGGGAACAGCAGCTGCCGTAGCTGTTTCTACAAGAGTAAAGCAGGTTAAGCAACTTGCCTTAGGAGACTGCCCTGTGCCCAATCCAAAGAGAAGAACTAAGAAGACTGCTTTTCCGGGAAGTGTGGTGCCATGCAGATGGGTGAAGTTAGAGAGTTGCAGCTAGTAGAGAGGGATTGGAGATTGAACACTTCCAAAGTTCACAGTTGGAAGATGAGCTGAGGTGGGTGCTGGGACCCAGGGAGAAGTTCAACTTGTCTGTCAGGCAATGGTGAATGCCAAACAGTGCAATGGCACAAATGTCACACTACAGAAAGACACAAACTAAGATAATCCTGATTCCAAATGTGAATCAGCTGAAGATTGAGATAAATTCCTAATAAAAGCATATTTACACTGGCAAAGTGTCAGTGTGATTGTTGATTATTCTCTGCCTTCCCACAGCAACGTTTCCATCCCACAGCAAAGCTGATGGACAATATTTGTTAGTGGCAAAGAAATCTTGACAGACAGGTACAAAGGTATCACAAAAGGGCTTGTCACAGTGCTATTCCTCACCAGTGCCCTTCCCTAGCAGCACAAGCAATCATGCTATCCAGACATCTTTTCCCAGCATGGCATAGGCTTTCCTGAGGATGTATTGTTGAAACAGAAAAAACCAAGACCTTTCATCTCTTTTATTTTTGTGCTGTAGGCTTTAGCACCAGTTGAAGAAGTAACTGTGGGAAGAGTGTTACTTAAACTGGTAATTGTGAGGTGGAGGTGCTCTCTGGAAACGGCATGTGCCTAAGTCAGCTGCAACAGGTGAGATGTGAGGAACCGGGACAGCTTTTAGCACGTGTGGGCTATTCTGAGAAGTTAGTTACAAATCTCTACCAAGTATCTTCAGTATCACCAAGGTATCCGTGGTGAAATGCTTTGTTCAGTGGCTCTTAGCCTGGCACAATTTTCAGAGGAATTTTCACAGGAAGGTCGATTTGCTGCCACAAAGCAGTTTCCTGGCTGAATTTCAGTAGATCACTCTGGAACATGGAGACAGTAAAGCTCTTCAGCAAAATGGTTATGGGATTGTTTTCACATGGGCAAGCAAGAATTTTCTCTCAACTAATTCTTGGAAATACTCAAAGCATTCTAGTTGAAACTTCCAAAAACAATTCAGACTCAGCCAGACATCCAGCCTGAACAACTGAAGTTTGGCAAAGCTGTAGACAACTAGGCTTCATACAAGACTAGATTTTTAATGAAAAATGTCAGACAAACTTAGATAGGGCTTTGTTTTGTTATCAGCTTGCTCTGCAGTGTGTGTTCTATATCCCAGCCTAACATTTCATTTGTAAATCAATTGTCATACCTAAGTTTTATTACAGTATTGATATAGCATTTAGTATCTGCTCACATTTATACTTCAAGGTTTCATCAATTGCTAATTCACAGCTGATTAGCTATATTTTACCAATAATACAGCAAAACTTGAGACTAAGAGAAATCCATCAAATGCCACCATGAATAGAGTTTCAGGTTATTGTCTAGGTAAGAGAAATCTATCAGCTGCACAAAAGTGTCTAGATGGAGCACCTTGATTTTTTCCCAGTTTTTCTCTTGACTTTAAGGAAGGACTTGCAAAGAAAATTTGAGAGAAAGCTACTGAGGAGACTCAAAATATACCTAATGTTGATAAGACTGTTTATCAACAAACCCATTCCCTCCCTTCTGTGTACTAAAAGAAGCATTTTTAAAAATGCTAAAAATAAAACCAGAGGTTTTATTAAATAAATGAATATAATTTTGTTTGTAACCAAAACATCAGAAGTGGTGTCTGTTCTGACTTTCGTTATTTTATTCTTGGTGGACTTTGTGGTTTCGTAGAGAATACATGAGAAAAGGACATGATCACGATCAGTGAGCTGATATACACAGCACATTCTCAGACATGTCCTAAGAAATTTCTAAATATTCCCTATTATTATTTCAGCCAAACTTGCTAAGTTATTTTCTTTATTTGATCTGCAAATTATGCCCATTTTGGCAGCACGCAAAAAATAAGTAAAAATAACATAATGTCTGCAATTTGTGTTTTCCTGCCTGCGATGCTCTATGACAGCATTTTTAAGATGAACCAGTACGATACTGCTAAACTTTTGTGCAATGTCCTCGGGAATTTTGACCTATTAACTACAGTAGAGTTTTAATGCAAGCTATTTCAGACAGGCTTATTTCCATAAAGAAACTGTTTTGATTTGAGGGGTCACATGGATGAAATCACACTGGTCAGAGTTAGAATCCAGATGATTCCACTGAACTGCAGGACAGAATGGAAACGTTTTACCCTCCTTGAGAAACTTGTGGAAGTCACACCAAAGAAGACAAAATAAATTCAGTATAACACAACAGTACCTACACTAGGCATTTCTTGAACTGTCAAAGACTACATAATCTAATATCATCACCTGACTCACAGGTTCACTGCTTTCTTCATAGCATACATATTGTATAATGACACCATATTATTTATTTGTATTGGTGGGTATTTTTGTCCAGTGAAAGCTTTGTGTTTGCTTAGGTTCTTTCTATGCAGAGAAATGGGAATATGAGGGTATTACCAGTATTCTCCAGCTGTAAATCCGTTCCCATGGGCCCTAAAGAAGGGGTAGGACACCTTCACACTACCTCTAAAGGCTCAAGGATGTGCTTTTCTCAGCCCTGGTGTTACAGCTATGCTACCAGTCTGCTGCTTGCCTCTTGTGGATTCCCCCCACAGGAGAACTGGAAGCAGAACAGTCTGATTAGAACCTGCAGCTGAAATTATGCTAGTAAGCAATTCATTCTGCCTGAAAGAAAGGGTTTGAGTACTCTGAAGCAGGTTTAGGTCAAATTCAGTATAAAGTTTCAAAGAAACAAGAAAAGAAAATGGAATATATGAACTGAAGAAACAGTTCCTTCTGCTGTTTCTGATATGTTTTTCCCCCACACTAAGATCACAGGAAATCAGAAATACTATTGGAGTAAAGTAGAAAAATTTTAAGAACATTATTTCTCTGCCTTCTTTTCCCACATGTCCCAATTTTCTGTCGAAGCCCAGTAGTGTCTGAAGTTCTTACAATACCGAAACTGTTTTCCAAATTGTCTGCAGAATTTAAAAATAGGTATTTGCTGAAAAATGGGTGAATTTTGGGTCATAGGGAGTAAACCAGCTCTATCACTTTGCATGTAGCTTTGGGTCTTCACAAGCGTTAGCTTTGCTCCAGTGAATATTTAAATATTTCATACAAAGTTCACTTTTTTTCTGCAAAGAGTGAAACAAAGTATATTCCTGAAAGGTGTTTTAATGTCTGTACTGTAGTAATAAGGTATTCTAACATTTTCTTTTCTGGGTTGTTTTGGTGCTTTTTTTTATGGTTCCAAACTCCCAATTGTCTTCCTGTTCTTTAAATTTTGATAGATGAGCCCCATAATAAAGGCAGTATTTTGAAGTCTAGTAAAATTAATCCAAACAAAAACTAATGGGCCTCACTGCAAATCCTGGGGGAAAAATCCCATAGAATTGATTTGGTTTTATTTTTTAAATTCAATCATCAAGCAAAAAAGATATATCATAATTAATTTTCCTGAGAATTCCTCTGAAGAACTAACTTAGCAAAGTATCCTTCTCACCTTTCTTTGGGTCTCTCTTACATGTTGACTATTTTTGGAACCTATCCTCCAGCTTCTTTTTTCTTACAGATACGGATGTTCAAGGACAGAACTGGAAGCACTGTAAATGTTCTTGTTTTCTCTCTGGGAGAAAACAGTCCTGCATTTGTGAAAAGTTCCTTTTGTGAGTGAAGCATCACGGTATTTTACTGAGTGACTGACTATTACCTGAACACTTCTATGAACCAAGAAATAAAATCCTGTTTGCTAGGGGATTATACATTAAGATGGATAAAATAACTTTTATATTGTCCATAGTAACAAATATAACTAAAACAAAATATAAGGTGACAACTAATGTAAAATATCAGTTGACATACTGCAGAGCTATAAATGCAAAATTATTGTTATTCCCAGACTCAGGTGCCTATTTCCTTAGGATGTGGGAGAAGGGATGATGGCAAAGTAGAGGAGCTGTTGCTGTGCCATTCACAACTGAGAGATGACTGATGTTCTCCCCTGCACACGACCTGGCTGCAGCCCTGTGTCTGCTGCTCCATTGCAAGTGACCAGTGCGAATGACTGTACACTTGCAGAGTTGCACTGTGATGCAGGTAAAGCCACAAGGAAGGCAGCATTTTCAGCCGAAGGGAGCCTTGGGACAGAGTTGATGTTGGGGTGAACTGAAATGTTATCTGTCAGCTGTAGCTGTCAACAAAAATATTAAAGGAATAGCAGCTGCACCATGCCACAAGCAGGGGAGTGGAGCAGTCGTAGCTCCAAAATAGATTTTAGAGTCAGACAGTTTTCTTTTAATGAACTCCAGTAATAGTCAGGGACCATTTATTTTCTAAGCTGCTTTGAGCCAGTTGATAATGCTACTGCTTTTAAAATGTTTTAAACAAATATTTGAGATACAAGTAAAGAAGAGCTATTTAGAATAGGACATACTGAAAGGTATGTTACTAAGCCTTTAAAATGTAATTTTTCCTACTAATTATTTTCTGCCTCTGCAGCTTTAAATTTGCCCTCACCATTTTATTCTGTAAGTTCTGATATAGCAATAAAACTGATATGACAATCAAAAAATCATAACAATGTTACTCAGCTGGAAGAAAAAAATTATTGGCTTATTATAACTCCTGTAGCATTTATTCTCATTTTTCAGAACATTTAATTAATAAGATACTAAGTTATCCTGAAAGTATTTATTACAGAATAGCATCTTACATTCTTTTTGGATTGTCATTAAAGAAAATAATAATAAGCAGCAGTCTCTTCAGGATCTTGAATTCCAAGATAAATGTAATAAAGCTTCTGGCAGTAGTGTTATTGTTTACTGCTTGGTAAAACTTACACAACAGCAGAATATTGCTTTGATTTTTGAGCTGCTCCTAATGAATCACAACCAGACCCGGTACAGTTCCCATGAGTCAGGAAATGTGGATGTCCCTGGACAGAGGCCAAGGGAGCTTAGATGCACAGAGATGAGATGTATATGCATCCTTTGGAGGAGATTCACTAAGTTGTTTTGAAGCATCTCAAGCTGCCTCATCCAAGAAACAACCAAATGACTACCCTGAAAAGACGCGTTATTAGCTCTCCATTTCTCAGGGTCCCTTGTTTTTACATCAGGAAAACAACAATGAAGTAGGCTGTCCATGGGAGCTTAGAGATTAGGTACTAGGTTCAGCCATGAGACATTAGGTTCAAACCCCAAGGGCTTAACTTTGTTCTTTCACTATGAAAAGAAAAAAAAAATCCCACCAAACAAAGCACCTAACCCTAAATTAAAAAAAAAAAACCACCAAAAAACAACCTAACAACAGCAACAAGAAGAAAACAGCAACCACCTATCCAACCAACTAACCAAACCCCTGCCCTGCTATGCTACAATTTGCTGTGAGACTTTAAACAAACCTTTAGAACTCATAGTCTGCTAAAGTATGGTATGAGTTTTTGGTAAGAGAATGGATCTTACCACTGTACCCATGGGGAGGAGCTCCGCTCTCCACAATGACAAAACATTTGCTGAAATGCTGCTGCATTTCAGTACAGCACCATGGTACAAATGCAACTCCCTTTCATTCTTTTGAGCCTTCTACATGTCATTAGCATGGGTGACTGTTTTTTCAGTGAAATTAACTGGTTTCCTAAAGCTAGTTGGGATCGTTTAAAAGAGTACCACTGGTTTCTTTTCCTTTCCACACCTCTTTCTTGCAGCTGAATATAACTGCCCCAGGAGACTTTGATTTTTCACTCTCCCATACCCTTTTTTGGTAGGGGTGTTTTCCTTATCTTCTGACAAATCCTCCCCAAGAGGACACTACAGCTTTCACTCCTCTCCCAGCAGGGCAGGACATGCAGACCATTTTTCTGTGCTGGTACACCCAGGTATGTGGGTGGCTGCTTGGACTTCCACATTTCACATCTATTTTCAGGGGAACCCTCACAATAAAGACCTGAGCTCCCTTCCATGAAATCCAAGGAAGGGTCACTTATCACCCTATTCTTTCCCCCATCTGTAAAGGCTTACGACTAAACCAAGAAGCTATTTCCACACCTCCTACTTTGATCTGGGCTGGTTTTGAGGCCCCTTGCACGGTTGTCACTGCCATTCCACTGTGGCAGGGCACAGTGTGGCAGACCCAAGCTGCCCTCAGCAGTGTTTCAGCAGCTGTGGCCTCTTCTGAGCACTGGTACCTATGGAAGGGTGGGACTCTGCCCTGCTCCCAAACTCAGCATCCCTTCAGTCTACTGGCATTGCCAACCACACAGATTCAAAATCTCAAGAAAATCCTCCAAAGTTTTTTTCAGGAGATTTTAAAGCAATACATCGTGGCATCAGATCATCTAGAGGTCAAAGACTTCAATTTCCTTGAAGATATCAGAACTGTACTTTTTCCTAATTTTCTCTGGTTTTAATTAAAGTTGAGAGTCATGTAATGGCAACTTAATTCCTTGGTAAGTTCTTACCAAAAATCTCAGTTGCCAAGAGTCATTTGAGCTGCCACCATTGCTTTAACAAAGCAGGCACAACTGGAGACACTGACTACCTGCTGAGCTTGCAAGAGACAGGCAGCACCACAGGACATTTCTGTCTTCCAGGTGCTCCCTCTTCCTCCAGTCAGTACATGGGGTTTGTGTAGCCTCCCCACAGCCCCATACTGGCTCCGGAGCTGCCCAGCTACCAGCTAATTTGGGCATCCTGCTCACCCCTTCTCTCAAAGGTCCTTTTTCCTTCAAGATTAGTTTTTCCCAGCAGTCTCCTCCTTGTACTAGAGCGCTTGTCCTGAGCACTCCCAAAATAACAACAGGCTCACAAGCTGACAGCACCCTCTTTGCCCTGTGAATTACTTCTAGTGCAACTGAACCTAAGGGAATGGTTTTGATTTTCCCCAAACATCTTAGTATTGACGTTAGTTTGGTTTCTGTTCTGCCATGGTTTTGTTCTCAAAGCTTTCTAGTCACAACTCTGGTCCTCCTCCTTCATTTTTTTTTGCTGTGCTTTACCAGTATGGCTGATTTATTGTGACCTACAACTCAGGGCACAGCTAAGCTTCCCTCTGGAGAGCTCCTCTAAAAATACATATTCTTGTCACTCAGACTAATTCAACTTCTATTCCTACTTCTCCCTGCAGAATCTAGTTTCCAAGGAGGGCTATTTAGGTCTTCTTATTCAAAGCTGTTGACATGATGTTCAATACTGTAACATCACAGAGTATCAAAGTCACTACTATGTTTATTCTTGTAACATTCCAGGTTGTTATTAAAAGTGGAGAAGTAACATGCTGAGAGTCACACAGGGAGTCACTGATGTGAAAGCCAGCCATTTAACCAGCATTCCTCTTCCCTGGTATGACAACTACCACCTCACATTTCAAGGTAACATTATTTCTAAGGGATAAACAACAGAATTGAAACATGGCATGAATCTTTTGGAGAGGGAACCTGAATTTAGAGAAGTGTTTCCGATGAATAAGGAATCTATCAGATGTCCTGCCACTTTTACAGCCTTGCAGTGCAATCACACTCTTGCAGTGTGATTTAAATTCTGTTTACACAACTAATGCTGGAGGTAAATAAATTAACCCTACTTGTATGCAGTTATGCTTGCCTCATTTCTAGATACTCACTGCTGTCCTGGGAGGATTTTTACAAGCTAACACCAATAGCTTGTAGAATTGTTCCCATTCTACTTTTTCTTTAACCATTACAAAATGTTGTGTTATGTTGAGGGTATTCACTGACCACTTATGTAGATTATTCAGTTTATTTCTGATTATTTTCCTAGGCTACTTTTGTGCTAAGCTGAGGAGAAACTCATTACACTGTCTATAGCTATCACATATTTTTCTAGCACTTCATTAGTTCTCAGAGACCTGCAGTGATAAAGATTGTGTGGCTGGTAGTGATACTGAACAGGGGCTAGAAACTTGTATCACTGCAGGATATTTGTTTTCTTGGAATGAGACAGCTGTGTCACTATCACGGAGAGGGCTCTGAACAGTTCCTCCTGGGCCCCCAAGTACCCCAGCAATCCTGTGGTGTAAATCCTGTGAATTTTCATTTGCAAATAGATTGAATTTTGTACCAAAGATACCTACACTGCACACCCTCTAGACTTCTAATAAAAAGCCCTTCCAAAACAACTTGCAGTTTAAGAATATGTTCTCTGAAAGCAGGAAAATCAGTTGGAGTATTTTTTTCTCCAACCCATTAGCTACTTTTGAAACCTCTGCCCATATGGATATAAGGCAGGGTAGTTAAAGATGCTGTTAGCTTGGTAACCCATGGGTTAGAGGTTTAGCTTTAAAACACTCAGCTTCCTGGCCTCCTGCTAAAACCCTTCTTGTCTGTCCTAGCATATTCTGATGTCTTTCAAAGCGTGATCTCTTCTTCCTAAATCTCACTGCCTTTCTCATTATCCTGATCACCACTGAAGCATATGGCAGCTTTTTTTATTAAAAAGGCTGCAAGGGTAATTTGTATGACCTGTGTGTGTGTGGGCGCAAGACATACCAGCTCCTCCAATTCCTCTCTCAAGTGCTGAGTTTGCTCTAGACAAGTACAATGGGATCTGAGACCTCTGTACACCACTATCTATGAGAATTCCCTGGCCCTTTTCTCTCCATCTCTACTGACAATGGCAATATTCTAGTTAGAGTTCCAGTTTTCAGAACATTATTTATGTAAAGGGAAGATTACCTGTCTTCAGTCATTATTCTTAATAGGTATAAGAAATCCTATATGGAAATACTGACTGCCACATCCATTTGAGTGCCACAAGGCTTCTGCTTTGTCCTTGTTTCATGCTACAATAGTCACTAACAGGAAAATTTAGATGCTTCCACAAAAAGGGCTTTTTTTAAACTAGCCTAAGCCAGTCTCAGGTTAATCAGAACTCCATCTAGGAATCCTGTTTACCATATGTGTATCATGCTCTGCTCCTGATTAGGATAAAATTGAAAAGAGATGTTCAGTGAGAAAAGTGAACTCAGCAGTGGAAACAGTCTCCAGAGTTTCCTTCCTCAAAAGCAGCACCTCTGTTATCCTTCTTTATATGCTTATTTGCTTAGTTGCTTATTACTTTCATTCTCAATGCTAGCCTTTCAGCTTATTGGACTACCTGGATAGAATATACTGAACATTTTTCAGAACTGTTTTTGCAGAATGGTGGCACCTCACCAATGCCTTATTCTAAAGGTTTGGCTTTCAAACAGATTGTGGCAGGGAGGAGAAGGAAGACGTGCACTCTGAAAGCTGGAGCAAACTAAGATAAAAAATTACATTCAAGATTTTTTGTCTTTATTATTCCTATTTTAGGATATAACACATAAAAAAAAAAACCTAAACAAAAAAAAACACTACAAGTGGGCTCTTTTGCAATTTTGAAAGTGCCAAATGTGATTTATGTTACTACCAACCAACTCTCAAGCCATCTTTTATTCAGTGTATGTATTTTGATACACTGATTATAATTTCTTGCAAAATATTCCATGGCTAGCCATATCCAAAAATTTGTGATCCAAAGATCACAAAGATGAGAGACTTAGAATATTTACAAATTAAAAATACTCAAGATATAGGAAAATAATCACAGTCCTGAGCAACCTGATCAGACTGTTGTGTTAGTCTCAATTTGAGGGAGAATGGATGACTTCTGCCAGTTCCTTTCACCTGAGTTATAGTTCTGTAAATAAGTGGCACCCCTCATTCAGAGGCAATGCTACTGTGACCCTGCCTTTTTACTATTTGCACTCTGATGCCTTTTGTGCCTCAGATTCCAGCCTCTGTCTCATGCCACTTGAAGCAGCAGTGGTTCCCATAGCCAGCTGCCTCGGAACACGTGGTTCCCCTGGCACTCAGGAGCCCTGTTGCCATGTGTGTCCCTCTGTGCAGAGGGACATCTTGTTCTGCGCTATGTTTGACATGCTTGAGGACATCTAGCATGGCATCGTTCCCTTCCTACTATCTCCTGCCCAGAGTCAAAAATTGGAACGTATAGTTTTCTCTAAAGAATTTTATCAGACTGAGGAACTGAATTCCTTATCTACTGGAATATAATTTATGTTTCTTTCCATTACAGAAGTCCTTGCTGAAGAATAAAAGGAGAAATAACACACTATAGAAGAACTACTGTAACCTTTACCTTAAAAGTTAGATCCAAGAGGTTTTGCAGTTACAGAGGGTGAGACAAGCTAGATTTTGAGTTAAGTATAAATGACAGACACAGGAATTGAATAACTTCAGCATGAGAAATATATGCTTAATTAAATTTTAGTCAGCACAACACTGAACCAGTCATCATTAAACACATGTGCTTTCCCACCCTTTGGTTTATGCCCTTGCTTATGGATTTTAAAGGGTTACTTTTTCAACAATCTGGATTATATATTTTAAAAGTAAGAATGTTCTTTGAGACACATAACTAGATAGTGTGAGATTTTACAAATACCCTTTCTACTATGTTCAGAAATTTGAACTTGAGGATAAATTGTGTATGTTTTCTTCAGTGTATATTTGTTGTCACAGTAACTGCAGTTTTCCCAATAAATGGAAATTGCATCGTTTCCTTAGCATTCAGGTTATTGCACTAAAATAGCACCATGAACTCACCATTACTTCTCCCTTCCTGTTGTCAAGTTAGATCTCATTTAGTTACAGGACCAGGCACTGAAACAGGTTAGTTTAGATTTGTGTGCATTAGAAAGCTGAAGCAAGTCTGCTTTAGCTGCATTACATCCTATGACTCATGCCTGTGTGGGAAAGACCTTATTTTCACAGAGATCTCTTAGATAAACAAGGCAAGTTGGCAGCAATTCGATTACACTGATGCAAGCAGTCTCTGCTTTCTGTTGCATTCATTTGCTTTATATTTCTGAAAACGCAAGCAGGCTGATAAACTCTAGTGAGAAGTCTTCTACCAAGGACACGTGAGCTTCCATTTTCAATTACTTTTTTTTATAACAAGAGCAGCCTTGAAACCAGTTTCTAAAATTTCCTATTCTGTTACTACAATAGAATCCATTTTTTATCAGTTGGGCTTCTTAAAAGTTTGTTACTAAAGCTGTAGCTCTTGCTGTCGACAACCGTAACACACTAGTTAGTTAGATACCTCCCTCCCACAAACATACAAGCCTCTAAATACTCTAAATTTATTTTCAGATAGAAAATGGATTTAGATTCCAAAATATCACTTTTACATATACCCTGGAACAGACTTTTGAACAGCATAAACCACAAAACATTACACTTTTTGTCACCATTTCCCCAAAAAGGAAAAGCGAAGAAAGCAACTGTATTACTGTATTACAGAGCTCTAAAAGCGCATAAATCAAACTGGACAAGTTTATTACAAATTCACCGAGGTTTTTGGTCTTGTTTTGAAACCCCACCGGTTTATATCTGGTTGACTTTGGCCACATCTTAGATAATTAATATTTTAATTGTCATTTTATCAGCTTTGAAATTAAACTCACTTGGACAAAGTGCAGAGATCTTTCGGATGCACACCCTCCTTTGCCTCTGTCAGCACACAGCAACCACACGCGTTGTCCATTTAAGGGAAAAAGTACAAGCTCCAGCCTATTTCCCTGTGCTTTGGATGTGTTTGTCCCACTCCTTCAGCAAAGCACTCTGTTGTGCCAAAAAGCATTTCCTTCCTTGCAAAAGTCATGTGCACATGCATACATATACTCACATTTCTGATGAAGTTTAAATTAAACTTTTAATTGTAGGAATTGTCTCTTTCTCTGTATTTGTGAGTGTGTAAAGCATTGTGGAGGATGCCACAATCTATGTAATCTTACAGATCACCTTTAGAGCTACAATTTGCATGCTTTACTTGTGGAAAAGATTTAGAGATCTAGTCCAGCCAAAGCAGAATGGAAATCATAGGGCAAAGCCATCTTAAATTTAAGAAAAAAAAGAAAGAAGTACAGCCATCCCAACTTAGGAAGACTTTCTATTTGCACTAATATGAGTACTTATTTTACTATGATACAAAGAATAAAAAGTAATACAGATAGTACAGATTATCTGCAGAAGCAGGAGGAGTAGGTGCATACACCCAAAATAAAAGGGAAAATCTAATCAAGTATCCCGAAATGCACATTTCCAGAAATACATGAGGCATCACACATTTTCAACATGATCAGAGACTCTCACTTTCTCTCCTGAAAGGACACAGGCACAATTGTTTCTGCCCTTTGGATGCCACAGCTCAAAGCATAACTACAGGACTGTGTTACAAGTTCTTAGTGCCACTAGCTTGGTACAAAAACTAGCTACTAAGTAGAAAAAGAGAGGTTAAAAAATCCTGATATTTTATTAATTGAGTGTTTTCTCAATTATCCAATATGCTCCAAAATGAAGAAATGCCTGTGTTCTCCAAATAATTACCAATATTCTTTTAAAAATTAGGAAACAACTTACAGTAGAAAACAATGAGAGAACTGAAAACAGAAAATGCTAAAAATGAAAATTATCACAATAAGATGAAGCTGAAAGCTTAGGCATTTGGGCTACTTGTAAAGAAATATTTAAACTTTTCTATACAATTGAATATCCTTATTTTATCTTTCTAGCTTTCAGTTCTTATCCTAGGTTTTATGTACTACATATTTTTGGTGAAATAGGAAGTATGAATAGATGGAGTTCCTTCTCATTTGTAATGTTGTTTCACCTGGCTTCTTCACAAATATTCACTTTTTTTTCTCCAATTGGCATTTTAGATATGTAGAAGAACAAAACCCCTGCCCCAAATTCAGTTTATACATTTAAATAACATGGCAACCTGCAATGACACATCTTGAGAAAGCAAGGGAAGAAACAGGAAATTGGAGGAAAAGTAAAATGTCTCTTAGGAAAAAAATATTTGGATAGGAATACAGACTATCAATTCTGTTCGTGCTCTTGGAGGACACCGGAAATCTATCTGCTAATTACTGAATACTAAAACCTGATTTTATCAAATTCAAAGGAAATCTCACTTTGAATTTAGTGGCATAAACCTGACCTTTGACTGGCACAGCTCTGAAGCACATTCTTAATTTCTGCCTGCAGGTACCTGAACTGAGATAGATAAGATTACCAAAAGCCTTAAATTAAGCATGTGTGGAATCTGTGCCTACAGAAAGATCCTGCATCAGGAGGAGTTTCACTGATACACCTCTATTAGTAAAAAGCTTTTAGTATGGAAATTACTTTAATGGTGAAATTGTAACCCAGAGGAGCAAAACAGGGCATACCAGCAAAGAAGAGATTTCCTAACATACTAATGCTTAGTCCACAAGCTGCTTCCCAGGAAGCACGTCTGTTTCTTCAGGAATCCTACTTTGGCTGACATAGCTCTATTAATATGAATGTTTAGTCTTTCCATGACACTTGTGTCAGGTGTGACAGTGAGTGGCACAACAGAAAACTCAGATGTCATGAGGTCAATGTCAAACTCACTAAAGCCAGTAGCATAAAGGATGTACCAGTAAACACCACTAAACACCAGAACCAAAGGTCAAGTCTACCAGATACGAGCAGGAGGAGTTCAGGAAAAGCAGGGCATATGTAAGCAGAGATAGAACAGCGCTGAGCTTTGAAGACGGATTTCAAGTCTTTGAATTTGGTGTTAAAAACAATCAGATCCTCTATAAAGAGATGGAAAGACTGAGGTGATGAAAAACACTCAGTTAAGATGGTGAAGTTAGCTGTGACTAGACTGACTAAAATTATAACAAAATTAATATAATAAATAATTGATCATAAATATAACTATGAAAATATTATAATAAAATCGAAAAAGCCACAGACAGAGTCTGGAAGTGGATTCAGATTGGAAGAAGTCCACGGTCTTTAGCACCATGAAAGGCACCATTCATTCCACAATTATGTGAATAAAAACAAAATCAAAATGATGCATAATGGAGAAAATAAATGGGTATGCTATGTCTACTTGTCTTCCACAAAAATCACTACAATGGAGTGTATTGCCAAAACATAAATTACTTTTTGATTTGATATAAAATTGACCTTGGTTTCACTGTAGTCATTAGGAGAATTGGCTGTTTTTCAAATATGAAACCATCTGTCGAATAGCCATATTATATATTCCACAGATTTGATTGGAAAATCCCAGAGCCTCTTTGTGGACACCTGTTGGGAAGAGTAATTTTAGCCTCCTCCTCCATTTTGAAGTGAAAAGGAAGACAGATGTATGTAAAACCACAACTCCATCTGTGAGAGCTCAAAGTTGCCATTAGACTGTTCAAATCTCACTTCATTCAATAGTTATCAGGCTAATAATTTGCCTTTTGATTTAAAAAAACTTTGTTAAAAGTAAATAGTGCAGAAAAAGGGAAGTTGTAAAACCACACATTACGCTGAGCAACAACTAAACCAAAAGAGTAGCCAATATTAACATAGAATTTTCCCAGATTTTGCCATCCCTATATATTCAGA
Source organism: Dasyornis broadbenti (assembly GCA_013397935.1). Lineage (NCBI taxonomy): Eukaryota > Metazoa > Chordata > Aves > Passeriformes > Dasyornithidae > Dasyornis > Dasyornis broadbenti. The sequence continues at coordinate 786,593 of VZRN01006449.1, forward strand.
AGGTCAAATTTGTCATTTCTCCACTGTTTAATTTGCCAAATACTTCATTAAAGAGAAAAAATAGTAATTTTCACTCTAATGTCAAGATGACAAAAAACTGTACAAATCATATTATCTCAGATTTAATTCTCATTGTGTAGCCTTCTTATGAAAAAATAACTTTCTCAGGATATGTCCTTATTAAAAAGCAATTCCAAAGTTTCCTTTTGACGTTCAGATTTGGGATAGAACAGTGCTTTAGTAATTCCACAATAATTATTATCACATTAAATGATAGTTGCCAAAAAGTGTTTCTGTGTAGTGCTTTAGTGTGCCCCTTGCTATGAAATAAAATGTACACTGTATTACTTTTTGCTTTTAAGAATTTTCTTCCATCATAATACTTAATTTATTTTATTGTTTCACAGGCAGTTACATTCTCTGTCACCATGTCAGAGTTGCTTCAGAATATTTTAATTCCATCCAACCCATCCACTGCTAAGATGTGGTATTGATGTCATTTATGTAGTATGCAGGGATGCAACTAGAATTATTTTGCTAAAGCGAGACATTCTCATCCCCTTGAGGCAGTCCCAGAGTCCACAGACTAAGTGTCAAACACCACAGACAGTCAGCACAGACTCAGTTTGTTAATTCCATCTTTAGGATGAATATTTTTCATGTGAGACAATTCTACATAAATCTGTGAACAGGGTTTTTGCACCGGGTAAGTGCATTCTTTAAATCTCTGACTTCATAACAGAATTCATATTGCATATGAACTCATAATCAGTATGATTTTTAAAAATTCATGCGTACTAGATTTCTTTTGTTTGCAGAAAACAGCTTTAAAAGAGGTGGCAGGGAGGAGTGGAATTAATTCTCCAGTTGATCAAACAGCTTTTGTCAGTTAAGACAAAGTAAATCATACTAAGAAATTCCTCCCCTAAATTACGTGACCATTATGGGGCCATACAATATGTATTTCCAACCAAAAAACAGGATTCCATCCTGCTGTCAGGGCAAAACATCCGAGAATCAGTTTCTCATTCATTTTACTAAAAGAAACATAAACTTTAAAAACAATGACCCAGCTCAAGCACACTTAGGTACAATAAACATAAAGTCAGTCCTTAGGATGTTTGCATTATGCTGCTAATCAAAGGAGCAGAGATTAATATTCATTCTATGTAAATAAGCACAAGAGAAAGAACCAAGAGCAGTTGTCACAAAGGTAGTATGAAAGGCACCAAGTGTCTCCTAAAAGTTAGTATGGAAACAAAGGTACAAATGCGCTGGGTCACAAAGTATTCAGTTACTTCTGTTACAGAATGGCTATTTCCTCTTATTTATAACACAGGTTGTCACTGTTTTTAATAGCTGCTAGACTATCACTGGTCAGGGATGATATGTATTCTATTATCAAATGTTGATTTGTGTTCTGTCTGTAGGTAAGCAGATGTAAGCAAGACACACATCCAAATCTATGCATATTTTTTCACAATACTACTAGTTACTTGATTATGCTTGTTCTCAGAAGTGCAAAAGTTATTTAAGCAATGCTTTTCTATCATAGAAACATAAAAAAAATCTCTCAAACTTTTATCCCAGCTTTCATCTATGGACAATTCCAAATCATTCAGAAGATTGTTCAAAGAAAGAAAGAGACAATAGATATTAGAAAAGAAAATTTTTGTAAAACAGACAATACAAAATAAAAATTATTGTTAAAAAAAAAAGCACTGGAGTGGTTAACTCAGTCTTACCTGTCAGCAACACGGACCTGGGAATATATCCTTTACACCGCAAGATTGCAGTAGCCCGTCCCACAGCACTACCACAGGAGTAGAATGATCCAGCCCAGGAGAGCACAAAGATAGAAATCTTTCCCACTTTTCTAGGTCTACCAGCAGTTGAAGTAATGAAGGAAACAAGGTAGAGAACAGAAGACTGGAGCTGCTTCTCGCAGAAATCCCAGGCAAGAGAAGTAGGAGGTATACGCTGTCTGTGTCTCACCCAGACTTTTGTTTAAAAGTTTTTTCAACTGTTGCTAGGTGGTGTTAGGCTTTGGCAGTTTAGTTCTCAGATTGTGTTTCCTCTCTTCTGGTCTCTTCACACAGTGTTACAGCAATGACTTTGTTGAGCTCAGCTCGCTTGTGCTATATTTAACCAGTGTTCTCAGCAAGTCAAGCCTGTCAACAGCTGAGAAGTTTGGAGCAGGCTTTGCTGAGTTCCTCAGCTGCTGAATTATCAGTGGATGTAGCACTGCACAGCCCAGCTACTACATTCACTGAAAGATTGTGGGGAAACTGTCAAATCCTTTTAAGGGCTTCCAGTGACTTCACGGGAGTAATTACTATTTAAAGCACTAAGTACGAGATGTGTATTTAGGCATATATTTTAGACTGCTAGAGAAAGAATACTTGTGTTCACTGCAGATGAGTTCAATTATTTATACAGTGAGAATTTTCCTAGGACAAGTAGGAAGTTTATAACTTGAAAGGTATGCACTTCACTTGAGGAAAAATTACACGTGGGAAGAACTTTCTGCAGCATAATTTCTTACAGAGTTTAAATATACTAAGATGACACGGAGAAATTAATGAAAGGCTTAGGGTGGAAAGTTTTCACTGTGATATTTATTCCTAAGACAACCTTTTTCTCCCAAACCAAGAGCTTCCTATAGTTATTCCTCACTGTCTAACTCTCACTGAAGAAGAAAAGGAAAGCCACACAAATCACAATTTGTTTGATATGAGTGTTAGGAACATTACTTCAGGGCTGTATACATTCTGATGTATCCACACTTGCTTCTGGATCTAATTACTGTTCCTAATTCTAAGCTGTAAGTCTCTTAATCAACAGACCAGCAGTAACATTGGACAGCTTTCAGCCCACAAATTGTCATGATATCAAGACTCCAAAGATGTTGTGGATCTCAGACTCTGGAACAAGGTTCTACCACCTCACAGCAGAATAGACCATATAAATATCTCTGGCAAGGAAAATTCCCTACCCCAACAAGTCTGTTCTCATCTGAGCAGTACTTCGGAGTTAAATGTAGAATATACCTCCTTTGGAAAGCTTTTCTCTAGTGATGATTTGCGGTATTGATCTAGGATTAGATGAAGAGACAGGAAAGAAAGAAGACAGGAAAGAAAAAAAATAAAATTATGTTAAATAATTTGCTTGCTGATATTTATACATCAGGACATGCCAACCTTGCAGAGCGAAAAAAGATTCAAGCAGGTCATAACAGCAGCCTGCAGTGATGCTGGGTCACTGTGCAAGGAGTAGGATGGGTAGTGAAAAGGTATCACAGTCTGTGGCAACTTCAACATGCAGGAACATAATTGGCCACAACTATTATGAGATACCAGGGGGTGAGTACAAGCCCTTACAGGAAGCAGCTGTAGGATTAGCTGTAGCCTGTTGCTCTAACCCTGTCTCTGGAATGATTGCTGCTTGATCTGTGTTATTATCTAAACAAGCAAGGAACAATGAAAAAATACTTTCATTCCCAAATTGCTCATAAGGAGAAAATGAAGTAAATATTACATATTATGTCAAGTAACTGATATTAAGACATTGACGAAAGCCCCATTTATTAAGACATTTATGAAAGCCCCAACAGTTCCATCATGTCAAATATATTTTGTTTTGGAGACCAAGTAATAATCACTAATTTTCATTTGCATTTCAATATTTGACTTGGACAGAATACATAGAATGTATAAAATATAGGAAAACTTCTGTTTTTCAGAAACAGTTATTTGAAAATTTATTTTAGAGACAGATAATATATTGGCATAAAGTTTGCTGTTACATGCTTCCACTTTGAACTGAAGTGAGATACAGATATCCACATTCTAAAAAGAATATCTAATTTTGTTCCCTCATATAAAATTTAGGTGCTCCAAACAGATGAGTAACTTTTTGACTATTCTGGCTTTAACTTCTTGCTAAAAGTGCAATATTAACAGTACTTTATTCATTCAAGTATAATAAATCAGGCAAACAAAACAATTAACTTGGCTTATAAATCTCAAAAAAAACCCGAATGATTCTCAGCATTTCTCTCCCATTAGTTACTGGCACATCCACTGAGTGGAAAACAATACAACTTCTTAGGAGGCATTCTCTGCTGCCAGACCTTGTGGGTGGGTTTCAATAGTGACCTGCTGGTGCAAGGCTGCTCATTCTTGTACACTTGCAAACTCACTCCCCAGCTGTGCACCACAGATATAAACCTCTAGCACAAGCAAATTCCAGCAAAAAAAATTGAGCAAAATAGAACAGATTAGGTTTTGCAAGTGAGTCAGAGAAAATAGAAAGACTTCTAGCATAGGAAATGGTGTAATTAATTAGCAATAAGGGAAGCATAAAGTTTTTTACTTTGTGCAGTATGAAAATGGTTCACATAGAAGTTTTTTCCCTATTGAACAATGGAAAAAAATAGTTATAAATAGACAGGTTGTCCAGGGTGGGCAAAAAAAGGAAAAACAAAACCATGAAAGAGACTTTTTAGTTTGGCAACCCACATTAGGACTTAATGTCATCATCCAAAGCCTTAGTCTAAGTCTAAGTCTAAGTCTAAAATTCTAACTAAGTCTAAAAAACAACTTCCTTATAATTTCTGATAATTATGTTATCTCTTAGTGAAGCAACCAAGATAGTAGAGTCCAAAGTAAATAATTCTAAGAAAATTTGTAATGGAAGCCAAATATCTCATTATTTCAATCAAAACAAAGGTCAGAGCAATGCAAAGGGAACACAATGTGGCTCTAGAGTGCGAAGAAGAGCAGCAGTAGGACCTGTTGCCGTTTTTGAAGATAATGTTAATCACAAATACAGATGAGGGACTGTCACTATTCACACAGTCATACTTCTTTGTACTTACATTCTTAGCAAGTAGAAGAAAAAAATTTTATGACATGAGCTGTTGTAGAGAAATTCCAGGCTTGAGGCAGAAATTACTGGCAGAAAATCTACGGTCTTTATAGAGAAGATCAAAACAGATGTCTTCTTCTGACCTTGCTGCTTTCTCTTGACCTTAAAATGTATGACTGTAAATAAGATTTTTCTGGAACACATACAATAATAATACTATATAACTTTTATCACAGCTATCCATTACTTTGTTGTACAGGTATATCTCATTCTCTTAGTCACAGAGGCATTCAGAGATACAGCCTACTAGCTTTGTCCTTTTCAAATATTTTACATCTGCCTTAACTAGACCAATATATTGGAAACAAATCTATGTGAATAGACTTAGAGTTTCTTAATTGTATGTCCTGAGGAGCTCTAGTATGTCTATAATTCTATGTGAGCAACCACTGTGTGCTCTTCATTAAGTTGCTCCTTAAAATGCATTGAAGTAAGTAATCACTAATTTCTAAAAAATTATTTTCTTCATTTGCTTGAAGGGTAATGCAGCACAATTTTGTGACAACTTGTACATATTGCTCATTTCCATAAATCTCTATTATTTTAAACCATGCTACTGCTTTTAGCTTTGTTTTGGCTTTATGGTATAACATCTGCTTCCTTACAGTTGGAAAGGAGGGTGTTAAATCATGTTTTGATTAATACCATCTTGGCTGCATCCCCTCAAATCTATATTTTGGGAGGTATAGTATTGATTTTTTAAATTTTCCAGATACTATTGTCACCTTATAAAAGCTGTTACTGCTTTTTAGATGTCAGGTCATCTCAAACACTTGCTTTTTTATAACCAAAGAAAGAAACACATTTTTGCGTTTAGTTCATAGATTTAGTTTAGTTGTCTATTTTATAATCCTGCCAAAAGATCCCTGCCACCATCACAAACCTCCCGGAACACTTGAAATGTTATATTCTTTACTGTAATAGTTTTATATGCTTTATCAGTGAAATAAAACCAGGGTGTCTTTCATTTTGATTCTTCGTATGCTGTCTGGATCTATATATGGTCTTCAAGAAACAGTTTTTGCTTTCTTTTAACTTGTAATTTTAATGAAAGAAACATATTAAAAGGCATGTCCATTTCAGTTATTTTATATTTCTTATTTCTCCATTGTGTAAAGAAAAATATTGGCATCCCATAACTTTTCATCAAATGAAGTGAGGTGCAAATCAAATATGGGTCAGTTAGATATTCAGCCACATCAAGAACAACAGATGGCCCATTGGACTTAGACACAACCCTGTCCACAAAAAAATGATAGAAAAAATAGTGATAACTTTAGAATCATGTTTGGACACTTCTGAATCCAAAGCCCCAGAACCTGGCTCTCACTACAATTGGATCAAATGGAGATAGTAGGAAGCTTGAGTCTGTAGGAAAGTGCCAAATCAGACCTCTGATCACCTTAATAAATCACCTTATTAGATTCGCTGCCGCACCCCAGAAGTGGTATGCAACTAATTCAAAAATTAAGATAAAAATGAGCTGAAAATGGATTATTTGCTTTTAAGGCCAGAATAAACTATTTTCATAATCTAACACAGCCTCCTACACAGGAAAGATTGTGGAATTTTCCTCATGCAAAACAGCAAATTGCAGTGAATTAAAGCACATCTTTGAGAAAGATTATATAAATCAAACATGGATAATTTGCCACAGCAATGTATTATGCAGTCCAAGAGTAAATTACTCTTACTGTTTCAAGCAAAACCAACCTTTGCAATCTATTTCCAGTTTGATGTTGGCTGACTTTAGCTCACAGTCCATGAGATGGTTAGTCAATGGCCTTCAACCTCTCTCAATTTGTTCAATTCTAAGTTCCTGTGGCTATTAATAACCCTGAAGAGAAAATCTCTTTACCAGGTCATCCCTGCCCCATACAAATTAATCATTTTCAATTGAAATTAAGCACTCCGAGGTGAAACACGGCAGTCTTCGTAAACTAAGAACATTATATAGTAAGAATATTTTTCCCAAACAAAACAGATCACCTGAATTTATTATTAAAGCTGCACCACCTAAAGCTAGCTCCCCAAGAATGGTAGCTCTGTCCTTGCAAACAGCGTCAAGCACTATTGGATGTGAAGCTCTAGTCTGTCATCCCCAGGAACACAGTGCCACCTATCTCTGCGTCAGGGTTAACTCATGGTGGGCGGTGGGTGAAGACAGGGAGAGGGACTTCTATTCTTTTCACCCAAATCTGCACCATCCCTTGCTTCCTTGTTTGGTTTTCTGTGGGCTAGGGGGAGGATTCTTCCATTGCACATCCCCAGATTGCAGCTCTATTTCCTACAAGACACTGGCTTCTGTCTTCAACTCAGTGCCATTTACATGGTTCAGTACAAGTTCAGGCAGCTTACACCTTACTTCAAATAAGACATTGCAAGCTAACATTCAAATCATTAGTGCTTCTGCAGATTTTACTGACAGGAGCCTAAACTTGTTATTACCTTCTCTGTGGATCTGTAAGACTCGAACTGCTGAGGAGAAAAAAGTGGCTAAAACATATGTAAGCACCCCAGTAGTTTAAAAATAGTTGCCTGTCTGCAGTCCTCTATCTAGGAATGAGTAGGCTGGGAAGAAGCAACCTTTCCCAGTTTTGTCTCCCTGGAAGCCTCAGGACAAGGTGCCTCAGAGATAAACCATAGATGTATTCCAGATGTAAATAACAGTCCGACTAACTTTTTCATGAAGAGCTGTTTCCAGTCCCATGACCAAACTGTACACATACACTTCTCAGAGACAGTCACAGCATTGGTATGAATAATTTGTGTGCAACTGAGCAGGAGAACAAGAGGGAAAGGATAAGGTGTTTAGATTCAGCCACAAATCTATGCTTGAGAAACATCTGTGCAAGAGGTCAGAGGCAGAGTTTTGAAATTCAAGATTTTAATCTCTATAAAGTATCAAACACATGCCATTTTCAATGTAAAGAAAAAGAGAATATATGCCTAACAGCTTACTTAATATGGTTTACATTATCTGATTTTACTGTCACAGATGTGGAGAAGAGGAATCTGCTGAAGCATTTCTGTCTACTTTCTATTATTTAAGATGTGGTGAACAATAATGAAAAGGGAGCTCAGTTAAATTGGTGTTCCAGTAACTTGCAAATGAAAAGACACTTGCCAGTGATAGAGGAAAGTACTTAAAAAGGACTTGTTTTTAAATGTTGATGTTTAGAACAGTTGTCTAAGCACAGTTTTCTGGGGAGTGTTAGGAAAGATTAATTTTCCTTTTTTATTGACTATTGAAAGGGCAGGATAATATAGATAACAAAATATTAATAGTAACAAGTGCAGGTGGAAATAGGAAATTCGGGGGGAAAAAAAGGTTTTACTGCTTTAGGGTCAGTTTTACCCATACTAGCATACGAACTTTCTGTATATTTTGGCACTAAAACTACAAAAATACTTTTGTTTTTGTTTGGTTTTGGGCACAATAGAAGGATTTCTATTTTTAAATCATATCTATTGGAAAACATGCACTGTGAAAAAATCTCCAAATGCTACTCCTGTTATTACCACTAAGTCAGCAGTTGGAATTACGTAAGTTTGAACTATAACACGTTTGGACTGAATATAAAATCTGCCACCTTCAGTCTGATTACAAAGCACCATGCTGGAACATCACCCATTGTATGTGACTTACTTAAACCATATGTTCATAGTGCCAAAGAGCAAACTGACAAATCTAAAGCCTTTTCTTTCATATGTTGTGCCTATGCAACTGCTTAGGAAATCCATCTGAACCAAAACCTGCAATGCATGTCTGATAATCTCATGACAGACTGGTGTCCAATACCTTTCTGCTAACACAAATTAGATGAAAACCCCTCTAAATTAAAAGAAACTACCTGAGACTCCTCTTAGTCCTTGTGATTAGAACGTAATTTTTTAAATCAAAAATAGTGATGGGAGGTGAGATGGGAAATCCATAGGCAACAGGGAAATGTGTTACTTCACAGTGCAGAAATCAAGAGAAGGGATACAGAGGAAACTGAACCTTCAATAGCAAGAGCACGGAGGAAGGCTTCCTCATAAGGCATCTCTTTCTAAAAAATGAAAGGAAAACAAACCAAGAAAGTACCTTAAACACTCTGCATCCTCTAAACTACTGTCCTACAGGGTATGAGTAACCAGTAGGAGAACAAGGTACTTACTGAGTCAAAGGTAAGCATCAATCACCACTGAGAGCCATGTGGGTTTCCTTCTTTTTCATTACCTGACTAGTTTAAGCAGACCTATATTCAGTAAGTTCCAGAGGATCCTCACTTTCAGTAATGAAAAGCATAACAGCACAAAGACTGCTTAGCAGAGAAGTCAGGGACAGAAGGCCAAAGAAATTTGTAAGAAACTCATACTATGCGTATCATACTATGCATTTTATTAGGCTACCTTTCTCTTTACAAATTAACATACTACTACTTTCCATTTCCAATATATATATATATATTTTTAAACAGCTGTCACAGAATCAGACAACAGCTAAGATTCAGAGGAATCTCTGGAGATCATCTCATCCAATCCTTCTGCTCAAACAAGGTGACCTAGGGCAAGCTGCCAAGCACCATGTCCAGACAGCTTCTGAGTATCTCCAAAGATGGAGTCAGCACACTAAATGAACAGTACATCAGAGCAGATTTGTCTCCGCTAAATCAGTCATGAAGTTAGGTGTACAGTCTGAGCTGGTTGGTTTTGCTTCCTCTGTACTCAATCGATGTCAATTATTAAGAGGAGATGATTAAACACTCATTTTAGGATAGTAAAAGTAATCTGGGAAGAATCTAGTCTGCAGCACAATTCCGCATCTTACATTTTTCCCAGAGTAATGATTTGGGGTTTTTTCATGAATGTGTTTAGTAGTATTTCTCATGTGCTATTTTATGTAACACATTTTTAAGAAGTAAATAAAATTTAGGCTTTACAATAAGGTGAAATAACCAGATAATCCTTTGGGGATTTTTCCCAGAAATTTCAGAAATTTAACTTCAGAAGCTGGAGTTTAACTACCTAAGAGAAGTCCAAAGAATCTCTTGAACATTTCAGTGATATTGAGAAAACATACAATTCAATTAATATTCAGAGCTGACACACTTTATGCTACTTCTGTTGTATTATCCCTAGAATCCACATTAAGTCTAAGATTCCTTTAACCAAAGCCAGATCTCTTTTTGGCAAATATTATCCCCACATTCCTCCTTTACAGAATGTGGGAGGCCACGATTTTTGAGTATTTTATGCTTCCCTCCCACATATATACCTCAAAAAATTGAGGCTTACTTTATTTTGTCATGTTTTTCCCACAACTCTTTCATATTAAGCAGATTTTCCTTCTCCCTGAGGTCTGAGTAAATCCTTCTAAAAACTGAAGAATGTCCTTAGGCATCTCAAACTATTCTTCTATGTTTCTGTCAGAAGGATGGCCTTCAGATTATCCACTAAGTGCTTCTGCATTGCTTGTTTTTTATTAGTGCTGCATCTATGATAGGTTGGGGTATAAAAAAAATTTCAGCAAATAACAAATCTCCAAGGCATCATAACTCTTTTAGGGACAGTTTACCCTTCAGAAAACAACTAAAGGATAAAAAAAAACAACTATTAGTCTCCAGAACATAGTGACATAATTGGGAATTAAACAGAGTAGAACAACATGACCATTTTAAGCTAAAACCAGACAAATCAGTAAAATATTGCAAAACAAGTAAAATAAATCATTCTCAACAGAGGGTAACAAAGTACTGAAGCAGAACCTGAGCACCTGAAGAAAATATTAATTCTGCTGTAGCCAAAAGATATGGCTGGTTTGTCACATATGGCTGTAGCGCTCTGTAAGACAAAAAACTAGAAGAATTGCTTGCTAGTCAAAGAAGGAGCAAAATTTGATGCGGAAGAGCTCTGTATCCTTCACTGTAGGCTGACAAATAAGAGGAAAAAAAGTTCTTCAGATACAGACAATTAAATAATCTGACTAGGAGAGGGAAGAAAACAGAAAAGTGACGTGATACAGACAAGAAAGGAAACCAATGAGGTTGTGGGATGGGCAGTTGAGTGCACCCAATATATTTTAGCAGGAGTGCAGAAGTTTCAGTGATGAGGACAGTCTAAGAACCTAACTAGATATAAACAACTGTTTTGTGCAATCAGTACACTGCCAACTGACACATGTTGTTAAATCCAAGATTAACAAACACTCTTTATAGGAGTGTGAGTTTCAAGCCTTTACCTGCATTGAGGTTCATTTCTACCTAGGGGGTCTCACATCAAGCAAGAGATGGCCACCAAGACAGAATCTGAGGTTCAAGCAAGGAGATTTGATATTTTTCATACACATATATAAAGATGTATAACAAAGCATTTACTTTCAATTATCTAAATAAACTTCAACAATCATTAAAGCAAAAGACATGCTCACGGATTATTGTAATGTCAGAAGAGAAATATTATGAAAAATAATAAAGCAAATTAGTAAGCAATTTTAACTAGCTTCCTGTACTGATAATTGAAGCCAGTTAACTATTCCACTTTAGGAAGTAGCTTCCTGTGAGCACTGATTACTGTAAAGACTCTAGGTTTACTCAGGCCTGAGGGAAAGACTTTAATTCAAGAAATTAAAACCATCTAAAGGCATCATTCATCTCTAACAGGCCAAAATATTCTAAAAATATTGTGTATTCAAAACATTTTCTTTTTGAAAGGAAGCAACAGAACAGGATGGGTAGCTTGTCTCCATGTACAGTAAACGTGAAGGGCAGACAGAGTGCTTGCTTTCCTTCTGATTCCACACATATAACCATTGTATATCTTGCCACTCAAGATATATGATCAGCCTAATCACTGTGCTCAAACTACAAAGGAAATATTCTCTACAATCCTTCAGGAAGTACATAAAAAATACACACAAAAAATACAGAAAATAACCATTTTACATTTGCTCACCAGCATTTTTGGTGTAGGTCTTAAGGGTAATGGAGTGCACCAGGCAGCAGCAGAGAGGATAGCAGTAAGCAGGTACAGTAGCACAAGACTTTCACACCCTGAGAAGACCTAAAACAGATGAGACAAAGCAAACCTGGACAAACACTGTAACTGAATATAGTTGGTAATCTATGGAGTACTCCTGGGCAATCAGACTACTAATCTCAAATCGTCAGGATGCCAGAGGTGGAACTGAGATAAGTGTAGAATGAGATTTACATATGAGAAGTTTTATTGGGATGGTAGGAAAGAATGCAGCTCCTCACCAGCTCCCTGCTACATATTTTTCCTCCTGAATATAAGGGAGTTACCAGTAGTTGATGGTAGTAAACTAGAAAGGCAAGGCAAAGGATGGCCAGAGTTTGAAGTTTCAAGTAGCACTTGAGCGCACAAAGAGAGAGAGCCTCCACTGTGCTGGCAAGAACATAGGCAAGACTAGTCACTCCTAGGAAAACACTGCGTCCTAAAGAAGAAGGGATTCACTTCACAGTGAAGAGCAGGTATCCTCTTACTTTGAGGTCTCTCTCCATCAAAACCAGTAAAACATTTATTTACACAAGCACTGTGGGAAGAAGTTCTTCCACTACTGTCTTCAGATCGTGGACAGAAGCTGGAGGGACTTTAGAGAATACCATTTGACTGTTCAGTCACTCTTTTTTTGTTATCACTGATTAACATTTTTCAATTTAACCCTAGCTAGTGCATGTCCTTTTATTTTATCCTAGATTTTTTACCTGGATACATGACAAGAATGTATGGAAAAACAGGTTACTCCACAAATACTAAGATCTGTACTTTTGAGAGATTCCACAAATGACAAAATCTAGTCCAAAAATATGTTGTTCATATAAACTCCAAACCCATTTATAGACTGGAATACCAATATCTCTCTATTATTTTATGTAAATATATCTGAGGTCCCAGATCTCACCTCAGGTTTATTCAATGAATAAGTAAGTTCAAGAGAAAGCCGCAGAATAAATTTGATATATTTTGAATAATTCTTCAACATTCTTATCTTAATAAATTACAATTTTATAAATATTATAAAATATCCTTGTAAAAACATAATAAGCACAAGTATGGGAAACTGTATTTATGAACAACAACTTCAGAAACAAAGACAGATTTTTGTTTTCTGTACTGTTTCAATAAAATAAAAATAGATGAGGTGAAGAATATAGAAGGAAAAGAAGGAGCACTGAACTGTTGTTCAGAAAGATCACTAATGAGCAAACCCTCCCAAATTCCTCTTCTTTGACTTCACCACAATCATGAAATTAAATCCTGTGGAATGTAAACAGGTTTGTCTTCTGTTCAGCTACCAACAAAATTAGGTCAGCCTTCACCTGACCTTTGCAAAAAATGGAATCACAGAGATACACATTCCCCTGGACTGCCCACAGCTTCTAAAGCTTCTGATTCTTTCTTTGGTACACTTCATGTTACAGCAGCAATGCACTGTTTGTTAAAAAAACCAGCATGGCACTTCCTTGGTTAACTTTTACTACTTGTCTAGCTCCATCAATTTAACAAACTTCATATTGCAACTTTTCAGTGTATTATAATATGAAAATGTTGCTTAAACTCTATCCCACGGCTCTGAGACGAATTCATGATGCTAATAGTGATTACACAGAAATACTTAATTTTATTAGTGTTCGGAAAAAGACACCCCACAGCTGCTCTCCATACAAGGAGTGTGTCTGTGAGAAATCTCATACCTGAAAACACTTCAGATTAGATACTCTTGTCTAACAAAATTTCATGGGAGTGTTTGTGAGTTTGGGCTTCAGTCATTGAACTTTACATTAAATGGAAGGAAAATGCAACCATAATGAGCTTGAGATAACTACAAATTATATGGTATGTAAAGAGATGTCAATAAAGCAGCTAAAAGCTCCCTGCTTGATTGATTGATTGATTGATTGATTTAGTACAAAACACGTATCAGTTCTAAAAAGTTTTGCACACAAAACCTGAGGAATTTCTACAGGAAGGAGGACTAAGGAGGGGCAGGAGGCTTTTTCCCCCACACTTTAGTTTGAGCTGCAAGTGACAGCCCTCATCATTAAATTATGATCTCCATAACACAGGTCATGTACATTATGGTCACCTTAGGATTCAGTTGTACTAATATACTTTTGAGTTATTTGCCCACTCTCCCTGTGCTATTGAGAGAAACAAACACTTCTAAAGTATAGCTCCTCTCTTACTAATACAGTTGGTGAAATCACTTCCTAGAAATGTTTCATTCTTTCCACTGATCATAAGATGCTGTGGTTAAATCAGGTGCCATGACATCTGAAATAGGTTACGTGACTCTCGCCCTTCCCATCTTAACTTGTTGCTCTGGGATGCCAGATAGCTGTCTGTACTCCTGAAAAAAACCTGCAACTCCTTCACAGATCTGCAGTTTTCATTCAAACAGCTATTTTAGACAGTTAATTTTCTGTTCTCCATTTTCATTACATTAAGCAGCCCTTAATAAATTATTTCCATTTTTTTCTTCAGCTTTTCTGTCTAGTCAGACATGCATTCCACAGACAGTGAAGACTGCTGAGACCTATTGATTAGGTCAACAGAGATATGTACTTAGCTAAGCTGATAAATGTTCTTTTCCAAGTTTCAACCCAACTTTTCTACTTGAACTTGAGCCTGATGTAAACTATCTCTGTGGTCATGCTTCTATCAGCTGAAGCCAGTATAAACAAGAAATGGCATAGCACAAAATACCAAAACATCTTGGAAGTATTCTCATTATCTCAGAAAAGTTTAATGATTTGATTCAAGCCTTATTTATATCGGATTTTTGTAAAGAATGCTACACCATACTCAGTGTATGCAAAAAATGTCCAAAACAAACAAACAAACCCACAAAGAAGGAAGGAAGGAAGGAA